>VYXF01011005.1:300679-418547 GCA_013397295.1 Polioptila caerulea
GGTGGGTGGGTGGGAAGCCCTATCCAGAAAATGGCCTCTATTTTATCTCACTTTGAGCTGGAGAGTAAGCTGGCATGGAAGACTGCATGTAAAAGCCACTTAGGTAAAATCAAAAGTCATTTTCATCAGCACAGATGCCCCAAATTGACCACCATAATGTGGTGGATTAAATGGATCTTGGAATTAATCACATACGAAAGAAGTTCTCTTGAATTGTGGAATCACATGGGACCTCCACCCACTGAGATCTTATCAATGCACTATTCAAACAACTTTCTAAAATGCTGAAAATAAGTCTTTGTCTTGTAATGTTTTTCACTCACGATTTCATGAATGCAGGCAAATATGGCAGGGAATACTAACTGTGTGCAGTTAACTACTTAAAAAAGTAAATAACACTGGCATAGCAATGTCTAGCCAGTCAAAATAAGGAGTTTTAGTTATTTATAGTCTTGGTGATGAAAGATTTGATTCTATAACATAGGACAAACAAAATGAACAGCAAGAAAGAACCATCAGAAAGAACTGGTAAGGATTACAGTCATGTTTTCCTCACTGCTTTTCTTGAACTGCAAAATCTATTCAAGCTGGGGGACTGGAAAGCAAATGTCATGTTTGCAAAACAAAAGAGGAAAACATCCCCAGAATCATAGGGCGTATGAATAAATTTAAATCTATTTGAACTTCTGTGCAAAATCTATAGTGAGCTAATGTAATTTCCAAGGTGGGTCGAAGAAACACAGCAGTGTGGTAAAGTGTCACCACGTGAGTCAATACAGAATCCATGAGCATCAGTCATTAGGGGCAATGGCATGGAGGATATACTTAAAAATATCACCTTGGGTACCCAGAATTTATTTTAAAATTTAAATCTAAAGGGGAACAATGCAATTATAGTTTGTTTTTTTTTAAAGACTCTGTCTAGATAAGATTCCATACGTATTAATTATAAGTACATAGAGACAGAAGAATATTGTACTGTTTGCTTTACATATTTATGATCTTTACAGAAATTAAGCTAAATGACAAACATGGCTGCTGCAAATTTTTTGCCACCTCTCCTTTTTTCACAAGGGCACTATCATGCCTCCCACAACATATGCGCAGTGACACCCCATAACATTTTCAGAAGATTCAAGAAGTTTCCTTCTCCCCATACATGTTTCCCCAGAGCTAATACTTCTAGTCTTAATCAATCCTTTGCAAATTTTTTTTTTTCTGAATAAATAACAATAGATCCAAAGTGATTTTTAATCTTCCTCTGTCTTTGAAAACTGCACCTTGCCTCTGTTGGGAAACAACCATCACCTATACCAGGAAATCTGATCTGATGCCAAACAGAAACCATAAAAGAGGACATTGATTGAGGGAACCATATGGGAAGGAGTAAAAGTCCTCTCTTTCTCCTTAAATATAACCAAACACCTCAACTGAGTACCACACCCACTGAGGCAATCATTCTTCCCTATTTATCAAGATACTAACTATTTATACAATATGTAACAGCTCTAACATGAAGAGAGTGAGAAAGACCATCCCTCAGATAATGGAGAGCTGTTATTTATGGCATTCTCAGTAGGCTTATGTTCCTGATTTCATCTTCTGCAATGAGATTTGGAATATATGTCATTAGAGTTATTCGAAACACAATACATGAAATATGCATTATATATTATATACAATATATTCATATGTTGTATGAAAGACAATATAAAATCAGGTGCAATGTTTTAGACCAACACTTGACCCAGTCTAAAGTTCTGCTTCCAGTATTGGCCATTTATTAATGGGCAGTTGTACAGAATTACTTTTTCCAGATGACTGGTTTAGTCTCCAGAAAGCTATTGGCCAGCATCTCCCTGAGCAGGGGCTATTTTCTTCTGTGGGCCAAACCTTTGGCATTCCATGTATTCCTTTAAAGTTGGAAACCTTTTACTTTTACTATAATGGAAAAAAAAATCTGACGTACAAAGGATGAATAAATTTCTAAAATCATGTTTGAACAAGGTTGAGGCTTTCACATTTGGGAGGTGTTGCTGTCAACACGACTGGCAACTAGATTCAAAGCTAAATTTAAGAAGCATATATAATGTCCTAGTCTTCCATGAATATTTATTTACAGGGGCAAAGCTGAGCTCTTCCAACTCTACAACTGCTGTCATCTTAGTGAGGGAATCCTGTCTGAGTTTTCCTCTTCATTGTAAGTAAAAATCTCTCCCTCCAGAGGAAAAGGACACAATCTGAGTGTTTATGTAATACTGCCTTTTATTAATATTTTCTGTGATTGAGAATAAGTAAGACCTAAATATCTAAAACTACATTATTTAACCTTTCGGCAGCACTTATTTGTAGAGCAGAGAATTCACTGCCACAGTTAACTTCCAGTAAGAAACCCAAGAAACCCAATTCATATACACAAGGACAAACCCTTACTGCACAATCAGAACATTACAATTTTATTAGGAGAAATGAAAGTAAAATAGATTTGTGTAAATTTATTTTATATTCTACTGGTAACTTGAAAATATCCATAAGGCTTTGAACAACACTAGATCAGATAAGAAAAGATTACCTGAACCACAGAGGGAAATCACGTCTTTTAAGAGACTTGGCTTTAATCAGCCAATTCAAAGTTAGATTTTATTAAACCTTGTATTTTTTTCAATCAAGTAAGCTTAACAAGGAGAAAAGTGCTATTCCACTTAATGACCAAGCACATTGTAAATGCAATAGAAACAGAATAGGTCTACAGATTCCAACAAAATCTGTATTTCATGGAATGATTTCAATATCACCAGTGAAAAGGTTAGAATTTAACATTAATTTTTTTTACCAATTAAGAGGTATTATTTTCCTCTAAATGTTCATAACACTCTTACTCTAGTATGAAAAAAATCCATTTTTCATGTGATTATGACTTGTTGTTGATTTAACTGTTTAAAGACGGTGAAAACTCTGAAGGTTTTCTTGCAGTTAGGAGGTTTGGACTGCTCTATTCCCCCCAAATGGATTCTCCAGTGTCTAACTGGGATTAATCTCCCATTGCCTTTGTTCTGTCTAACAGGGCTCTCAGAGGTTTTACGTGTTGTCTTCTCCTGGAGCTTGTAAGAACGTAAGTATTCTTGAGACCTCAAGCCCCTGTCAAATTTAGTTGAACCATTTGTGTTTTAAAGTTATTGAGGAGATGGGAGAGGAGTGGAGAGAAATCCAGAAGTGCATAATGTGACTGTAAGACTTTATGACCACAGAAGATCAGTTGAAAACATTAAACAAATATATAGTATCACTGCTTACTTTTGGATTGATAGAATTCAGCTATATCAATAAAATCATATTTTATTGAGGCAAATACAAATCTACTGACTGCTGACAACTCCCCTTATGGAAGAATTCAGGTAATCTGGAGCTGGCACACCCTGCCCACTCACCCCCATCTTGCTGGGATCACACACAGCACGTCAGACATTTCTTGGCAGGGTATTTTGATAATCCTGAACAGACCAACCTTTTGGACCACTTCCAGGGAAACGTGTTCTGAAATAGCCTCTTTCTAACCTGTTTCCAGAAATCATGAGAACATTGCAAATCCAGCCAGGGAATTTGGCTCCAGGTCTTTAAGTAGGCAGGTTTTGGTTACCCTGAGCAGCAGAACTACCCTGAATGCCTAGAGATATATAACATCAATAGAATCCAGACACATTTTTATTTTAGATTCATTACTTTTTAGTTAAAAGAACCGATATTTTCTTCTACCTTTCAACATTTAATGTATTTTAGTACTGCATTTCAAAGTATTTGATGTAAAATATTTTGATGGTTTATTTTTAAAAAGTTATCTCATTAAATATAATATAGACCTAATTGAATATAATATTAGACATGATATAATTAGTTTTCAGTTTGTCCTTATGCATTATCTAGACAGGTGGAATTAAAGGATTTCAGATTATCACTTTATTCTATTATATACTTTGCACTATGTCTTTCTATTGATAGGAACACTTCATTGCAAAAAAAAATAATTCTGGTTATCTATTAGTTCATCTCCTTACTTGCACAGTGTTTAGGCAAGATAAAAAAGAGGCTTCAGAAATAAAATTGTACCTGGTCTCATACAAGGCGTGATTTGGGAGTGTAAAGTTTGTAGCATCTACAAAAGTGCCAGTATGTAGTAACAGATTGCTATGATTGATGCAAAATAAAGCTAAAAGAACACTAACACTCCAACGTTTTGATTCAACCAAACAAACATGCAAAAATTACAAAGAATCTGCTTAAGTGAAATTAGAAATAGAAGCTGTTCCCTTTCCTGTTACAAGTTTTCTTCCATTCTGTCTGTATTTCTAATATAAAAATCAAATGATATAATACGTAATTTCTCTTTTCTATGCAGGTCCATCTTTTATTTACCATACATTATAGCAGGCAAATCATCATTTATTTTCTCATTGAACTATCATCCATAAGAATAATTTAAAACCAGCTAATAAACATTATGGTTTGTTAGAACTGCTACTGATTAAATCTTAAGAGTCTAAAACATACAAATATAAACAGAACGCAATTAGAGCTATTTAAAGAATCCATTTTTAACTTAGATTAACCATACTTTCCATTTGCTAGGGATAAACACTCATAAATGAAACCCATTGCTGAACAAGAAGCAATTACTTCAGTTTAAAATATTAATACATATTGCCTTTTAAAAAGTCGAGGAAAATCATTTATGTACTGTACAGTACAAACTCAGTTCATACTGAGAATGAAAATGGGATGGCATTCTGAATCCTAAGTGAGCTGCAACCATCTTTGAGGCACAGTTTTTTCATGTCCATTTATAAGTCCATTAAACTCTGTTCTTCAGTTAGTATTGTTCTCAAAATAATAATGATAAAAGACATATACATGGTATTGTATATTGCATTTTTAAGCTAATGAACCCGCCCAAATTTGTCAACTAGTTCTCTTGCAACAGCCCTTATTAATATCTGAGACATGCCAGTAATGCAAACTAATTACTGATGTGCAGCATACTAATTCTAGATCGGGTAGACTCTCAATTTTATTCCTGATTGCTGGTTTTGAAATGTACACTTACGTGCATATACATATATACATATATTTATATGCACACAAATATGCATCAGGACTAACAGGTATATGTTAGATTTTAATAACTACTTGATTATGAGGTACTTCTAAGTTCTAAAGACAGCTGAATTCAGGAAAATGATTTCTACCTTGATGCTATGATTTTCTTTTTCCTAGACTATTACTGGGTTTTTTCTAAGCATGGTTTTATAAATTGCATTTAAGGGTGTAATTTTGAGCTATGTCATACACTCTTATTTCTGCTCATTGATGCACTGAGGAAGAACTAAGTGTTTTGCTTTCTCTACAATCATACAAGATCCCTTCACCAGAAAGGGCAAAACCATAGCTCTGACAGTCCTGCAGCAAGTGGTGGTGTGCCAAAGTTGGGGCCTTCCCTCTTCAGCCT
The DNA here is from genome assembly GCA_013397295.1 of Polioptila caerulea. Lineage (NCBI taxonomy): Eukaryota > Metazoa > Chordata > Aves > Passeriformes > Certhiidae > Polioptila > Polioptila caerulea. Next base: position 306,180 of record VYXF01011005.1, read on the forward strand.
CAGGACATTTATGACTGTATTTGCAGAGACATTAGAATAAGATCATTGATATTTTAAACCCTATTTTTTGCTTATTCCTCTGATAAGCTGTCACCTCATACACTATTATTTACCTGGTTATGTAGCTCTGAACTACATTCAAGTATAGAAAGCAAGCATGAGAATTTATAGAATCAAAGATTCATTACGGTCATAAAAGGCCTCCAAGATCATTTGACCAAACACTAACATTTAGTGCCACAACCAGTCATTTCTTGAACACCTCCAAGGATGTTGACTCTACCATCTCCCTTGGCAGCCCATTTCAATGTTTAACAACCATTTCAGTGAAGAAATTCTTCCTGAAATTCATTCCAAACCTCTCCTGGCACTTCCTTTTGTCTTGTGCCTGGTTTCCTGGGTGAGGGGACTGAACCCCACCTTGCTATCTCCACAGTCTTTCCTTCATCCAATAAGTGGGCCACTTATAGAGGGAGATCAGCTTGGCCAAAGGACCCGCCTTTCCTAAACTCACGCTGGCTAGCCATGCCTGATCCCCTGGATGTTGTGTACCTGCCATTTGATTGCACTCTTATCTGTTCTGTAGCCTTCCCTGGCACTGGAGACAGGCTGACAGGCTTGCAATTCCCTGGATCCTCCTTACAACCCTTCCTGTAGATGGGAATCCCACTGGCCAACCCCCAGTCATTCGGGCCCTCCCCAGCTGACCAGGACTAACGACAAATGATGGAGTGTGTTATGGTGTGCTCTTCCACCAGCTCAGTAAGTCCCTGCAGGTGAATCCCATCTGTCCCATAGATTTGGGATTGTCTAAGTGACACTGCAGGTGTGTAACCACTTCCTCCTGCATTGCAGGGAGTCTATTCTGCTCCCTGTCTCTGCTCCCTGACCAGCTCACAGAAGTGATAGCACTGGTCTCTCTGTTAAAGACTCAGGCAAAGAAGGCACTAACTACCTCAACCTTTTTCCTCACCCCTGTGGACAGTGTTCATAATTTACAAAGTCATGATGTACTGTTTTAACACTTTTACCAATCCCTCACTCTATGAAGACACAATTATAACAGATACAAACTGTGTTTCTATTCTCTTTGAAGCGGTATTTTTATGTTTATATTTAAGTGTATGTTAAAAGGCAATTAGCAATTGAGTAAAGTGAATAATTAATTATGTGCAATTAGAGTGGAACTGTAGACAAATAGTACCATATTACTGGAAAATTTCAACAATGTGATAAATTATGGCAATTATACGCAAAGTAATAATGGTTTTCAATCAAAGAATATAAATGAGAATATGTTCTGTATTCACAACAATAAAAGTTCAATCTGTTTGCCTGTGTTTAAACTGGCTGCAATTCATATACACCCAAATCATTGACTCTTTTGATAAAACACATTTATTTTCAGCACTACTTAGTATTATATATTTTTGCATACCTAGAAACATTTCCCTCCAGAAATGCTCAAAGGCCTTTGAGGATTGTCCGCAGTTCAGTCTTGTAAGGCATTTCAGGACATAAAATCCCTTACCTGTCTGCCTCATGTCTCTGCAGTGTCTCGGATAGCATGATGGACTGCTGAGAGGAACCTACAGCTGAAAGAAGCCTTCAGACTCTCCAGCTGGTACCCTCCTGTATCAGAGCAAGTCTCCTCTCATCACTTATTAACTTAATGTGCCAAGCTCTCCACTGCAAAAGTTGAGGAAATATTCCCTGCAAATATCTCTCTGCACTGTCAATAACCTTGAGGGAAAACATGGGACTGAGTAGTGTAGTCGCCAGAGTACAAAGTTTTTGCAGGAATTGGAGCAATCCTGTCTATAAAAGCCCAGTAGTTATGTGAATTTTGGACAGGGAAAGTGACCTGGCATTTAAATGTACGAGCAGGCACCTGTGGTTTCAGAAGTACAACACAAGGAAGCACACACACTCCAGGAGACAACAGCGCCCACAAAGGCCTTGGGACGGAGGGCTCGGGCCAGCTGAGGAGCATGGGTCCCGCCGCTCTCCCGGAAAACCCCTGGAGTGTAACAGGCAGAGGGATGTCCGCAGCCATGCCTCAGGCCCGTGGATGGGCCAGAGTGTCCCATTCTCTTTCCCGAGGCTTGGCTGCGGGGCAGCGGTGACAGAGAAACGAGCGCGGTGTCAGCGGTACCGCCCTGGAGCAGCGCTCGCCTCCTGGTCCATCGCTCCAAGCGAGTTCTCATGATATCTACATCCCCTTCTGGGCAGTGCTATCACTGCCCAGTATTATATATCAGCGTTAGAGGAAAAAAAAAATCACATCTTTAAACAGGAACAATGCAATATAAATATATAAGCATTGACTCCAAAAATTTTACTAGTAAAGTCAGTTTAAGGACATGTACAGGAAACATAAGGATGTTTAACTTATTTAAACAAGTTATCCACTTGCTTCATAAATATTTTTTGTTGCTCTGAAAGCTGTATGAACTTTCAGATTTTTAGGGCAGTCCCTCAAAACATACTCCTACTTTCTTTATGAAATCAGCCTCATAGGAAAATTGTTTTTATCTTTAATTAGAGAAATCAACAAACAGTAGTGTGTTAATTGTACCTAGGCCAATTAAATGCTGCCTTTTCTTGTTTTTTTTGCTATGCTTGTTAATGACAGCACTTCCCTTCTTTATTTTGTGGCTTTTCCTCATTTTCTTTCACCACTCCTTTGCTGCATCATAGACTTCCACTTTCTGTCCTCTTCATATCAGTTTTTTCACTTCCCACTCCACATTTCTTTCCTGATAACTTGCTTTGAATTCTTCTTTTCCAACAAGATCTGAATACCTCAGTTATTTGCAGCTAGCTCAGATACCAGGTATTTAAAAAGAAAAAAATATTATAGTTCTTTTAACATACTACTCCCTTTCTATGTTAGATGCCAGTTCTATTTACCAGAAAATACCTAATTCTAATGTTCCACTCCACTAAATCATCCCTATATATCTTCTCAAAAGTATTTGAATCAGCAAATTTACATTGTGCGGATTTCCATACTATCTGTCTAATGCAGAAAAATTTATTCATCTTTCACTTTTAACCATAGCACCAATTGCATCTCTCAGGCTTCCTTTTGGAGCCAGTTGCAGCCCACCAGCTGTTCCACATCCATCAGGCTCCTACAGCCTGAGAACAGGCTTTATGTTTCATCATTTCAGCCAGGAGGCCAAACCAAAAAATCTCTTTTCATATACCCTGAAAAATATCAGAAGAGGAAAGCTCAGCTAGATCAGTGGAGGTTAGCCAGGGAAAATAGAAAAAAACCCATTTGGTATCAATTTATGTTTACCTCTTCATAAGGATCAAGGCTGCCATCCACTCCATGTTAAATACATTTATTTCCACAAGGTACAATCTCCAGCGACACAGGCTATTGTTTCCTGACATCTGTGAACTCTGATGAAAAGGTCTGACATCTGAAAAGCTGTTTTTGTAAACCTAACAGTACTAAACAGAACAATTTTATTGGACCACTGTTTTCAAGAAACTTATTTGTATTGCAGGAGTTTTGTTTCACCTACTTGGCATTGGACAAGCACAGATGCTGAGATGAAAGCTTAAGGACAATGCCATACTCCATCTCACAGAACAGAGATCCTCCATATTAGTTAAGGCCGACACAAAAGAGTGAGAAGGATCCTGGCTGCTCCCCTTCCAGTGTCAGAAAAAGTGGGTCAACAGAGAAAAGTGTAAACCATGTCCAAACGGGACCTTTGAATTCTGTATATGAAGAGCATCACTGCTGACATCCATCAAAGTTGTGTGAGTTATAAAAAACAGTGGTGTGTGTATATAGGACACTTATGTTCTTTCATTCTTTTGTATTTTTGTTATTAACTTCCATGAAACTGTACCATTAACAATCCTGTATGTGTTACTTTCCTCCTAGTTATCACTGCAGCTGATTGCAAATATTATTTTACTCTTTTAATGTAATTTTACTATTTTAACTGGAACACAGCCTTGAAAGTGCAAGCACTATTCATAATGCAATGTGGAGATTATTAAAGCTAGAGATACACAAACATAGTGAAATATGAAAAAAATGTATTTGCATTAATTTGTGGGCTTCTGTTCTGTAAAAATAAACTTTGGAAGTCTCTTAAAAACCTCTTGTGTATTCTCAAAAACATCCTTAACTCATTATAAGCTGAATCGTCACTTTTATTATTGTATGTATTAGACATTGCTTAAAATTAAAAACATTAATCAGAAAACTGCCGTCCTTACCAAAGAAAATATTGCCCAGTCTAAAATTCAAATATTAAATTATTTAATTTACAGTCTGGAGTGTTCACAAGATCTGGATACAATGTGCAGCGCCTTTGTGTCACTGAATGCTCGTGTACACGTATCACAAGCTTCACACTGGAAACTGCAGAATTCTAAAACTGAAATGATGACAGATCCGTGGCACATACTATTAAAAATATCTCTGCAACCTTCGTGAATGGAGAAGATTTCTGGCCAAAATCCAGAAGCTGTGGGATAAATCTGAGCATGTGAGTACAGAAATCTATTCACATACAAAGGACTCCAGGGGCAGGGGCTTCATTCCCATATATAAATAATGCAAAATTATTTTTCTTTGAGAAGGCAGAAAGTCCTTATGGGGACAATGTTGGTTACCAGACAGTTACAAGACATAATAAAAATTATTAATTAAATAAAACCAATGGCATTTCCTTGGGATTACTGTCTAGCTCCTGTGAGTATCTGTGAGACAGATAACCCCATTCACACAGTAATCAGTGATGCAAAACTTCAGACATGAATATTCCTTGCTGAATTTAAAAGGATGCCAACAAAGCCACACTTCTGTAGACTTTCTAAAACCTGTTATAGTTTCAATGAAACCTTCTACTGCTCTAAACCAAACGGCGCTGCAGGAAGGGATTCTCAGTCTCTCAGCTTATTCATCTTCAGGTAACTGACAGGATTTGGGTGCAGAATTATTTTCACCTCTTCACTTTTAATATGGAATAGATAGGCACTGTGTCCTCTTGTCATGCATTATCCAGACAGTAACAGAATTTAAGGCTAACTATGTCCCTTTTAAAATTTGACCTTCTTTTTCTTTTGCGAAAAGGTCTTAGATGTATATGTGTGCATCTGTGCCTTTTAATTGCTAGTAGCAAAAAAAAAGAAGTCATATCAGAAGTGCTACTTCTAGAGAAGTCGAGTGGGAGCACCAAATACAGGCCATTTACAATAAATTGCACTCTTAAGTGACCCTGCCTTACACTTCTAAGATACTTTTCTTGTGACCATGTGAAGACTTTGGTAATTACAATTTTATTACATTCAACTTCTTACAGAATGTATCACGATAGTGTTAAAAACTGATTATTATGATTATTAGAGAGATTCTTCTCCTTGAATTGAGGTGCAAATGAGATCATATGCTGAAGTCAATAGAATGGATTCTATTTAGCAGCAGACATGAAGCAGAGAATGAGATAGAAGGAAACAGGAAAAAGAGGGAAGGGAAGAGAAAGAGAATAAGAAAGAGACAGATAATAGGAGCAATATCTAAAATACCAACAGCCAGCACCTTCCAATTCAAATCAAACATAGCTTTCACTGAAACCACCACCCAAACCACTAGCAGAGGCTGGCCTACATTTGTATCTCTTACTACCAATTCCTCAAATATAATGCACTCTAACTCATACCTCTACAGTAGATATTCCTGAATTGTTTTTGTAAAAAACATGTGAGATTCTATGAATATAAGTTTGATTGCAGACATCCTAGAAGTCTCATTCTTACCCAATTTGACATAGATACTTGTGTTGGTTACTCCTGTCTCAATTGGCAGATCTTAGGAGGGCCCATAGATATAATTTTACATGAACATCAGTTTGTGTGTATATTCCATCCCTCCACAGGACATTAAAGTCTATACAAACAGAAAGAGACAGTGGGACTAAATTATTAACAAAAAAATGATGAAAAATCTGAAAAGGATGTATAGCATAAGGAGATACAATGAAAGCCATGTTCTTAAGCTTAAGGCAAATCAGTCACACTCCTTGCCTACAAAGATGGCCCAAGTATCAGAGAATACCGTGACAACCCTTGATCCACCATTTAAAGAGAACTACAGGTATGCTACAGTTAGAGTGGTGAATATATGAGGAACATGAGAATGCAGGCAAAAACAGGCATCAGGACCACAATCAGGGCTTCACAACAAAACATTGATAGGCTTGTCATTAGGAAAAGGTAAGATATATGAATCCCAAGTACAGAATGAGACAATTTTCCTGTGAAAAGCCCAATATAATTGGTGGTAAAGAATACTTGCTTTGGTCCCCAGGGAAAGTGGGGTGGAGGTGGGTTGAGCCCATTTTACTTACAGAGAAATCTCTGGGGAAATGTTAAATAGGTAATAAAATATATTTTTTTTAAACTGTCTGGATAAAAAGCTATCAGAGTAGTTAAAACTGAATGCAAGAAAAAAATCCCTTAAAAATGATCTACATTTTTATTTAGCTATTACATCTGAAACTTTGCTTTTACTTTTTTGTAATATTAAATTACAATTAAATGTATTAATGTACAATTAAACTGATCACCTCCCATAGTATATAGGTAAAAATGTCTGGAACATAAAATAAAACACATTGAAAAAAGAAGAAAAAGTAAATTTTCTTAAGTACATGCATGCTAATATATGTTTATATACATATTTATATATATCTGTTGTCTTGCAGGGGAGGGGCAAGAAGAGTAAAGTCATCATCTATTTGTGACTGCAAATACTAACGTGTTTTTGGAAATCAGAGGGGAAACGAATTTCCAGCCTTCCAGTTTCATATCACTGATGTGAGGGAGATAACTTGGTAAAATGTTTTACCATATTCTTGATAAAACCCACCATGTATAAAAAGTCAAATTCACTGCTGCAACTATGGATTAAAGAGATGACCTTAAAAGAAGAATTTATAAAAATCTGCTTCCAGTCATTGCCTTTGTAAATATGATAAACTCTTGGTCATTTTCTTGCACTTCCTGACAGAAATAGGAGAACATCACCCTTCAAATAGTTCTTATTTGTCTGTTACTCCTTTTGATGGGTTTATCTCTTGTCTTCAATATTGGATGACTTTTCTAGTGAAATCAGTCATGTCAAGGCCTGTAAATGAGTGCATGATTATGGGGAAATCTATACCATCTAACATAATAAGGTGGTCCTTTGTTAAAAGGAGTTTTTAGAATTTGGCAAAATTGTTTCTCTAAGCTACAGTTGGATTGAATGGAATTGATTTTTATTTTCCTTCTGATTTCTAATAAATGTGTTTAGTGTAAGATATATTTTAGCACTGAGAATTTCCTGTGGATGAAATATAAATTCAATTATTTGTGATCTGTACTGCATATAGTACAGCTGTGTCCCAACACAATTAGCATTTTATTCCAACTGACTTGATTACCTATGATAATCTCAGAATATAAACCTATACATATGCAACAGCACACTAGGAATAGAAAGCAAACCTTTACTTAAAAAGTTATTCTAGAACAGCTGAGCAGGTTCAAAATGTGTAGTCAGAATTAAAGAATTTCTACATTCAAGTGTGCTATAAATTCTTTCCAAGATTCTACTGAATCCAACTGGACTCTATCTGCAACCAAAATCCGACAGAAAGTTTTGTGAAATGAGTTTGGTTGCACAGTCTCCAGTTATGCAAGGAGAGCCTCTGTGAGTGTAATTCTCTTATCTAGGCTTGTTCTTTGCTACACTTAAATTCAATTTACTCTAACCCAATTAATTTATTTTTATGCCAGCAAACTTGGTACCAAAAATTGGTTTCCAGATTTATTGTGAAATGACTGGAAGAGTACCAGAAACTGGAATTTCTTGCATAAAAAGAATGAGGAAAAAAATATGGGGACCATTTTAGTCAGCTTGCAGCCTGGGGTTAAAATGAGGGAAAAGGGATTGACTGAGTTTTTTGCAGGAACCTGTCACTCTTGGAGACACTGTCCCTGCAACCAGCAAGGGTGATGAACTACCACTGAGTGAGGAACTCAGCAACATCTGGGAACTGGAAAGAGCTGCCTTAACAAATCTTGTTTGCTATATTTTTGATGGGTTTATCACCTGCCAGTTGGTAATGTGCAACTCTTGCTCATTTATCACCTCTCTGATAATACAAGACTTTGTCCCTGAAAGACTGGAATCTGTTCAGGACTCTCATCTCAGAGTGAGGGCAGAATTATGTCTGAGAGCCAGATTATAAACCTGAGTGAGTGGGAAGTATATTGGAGTGATGTTTACATTTTTGGAGGCAAAGAATGAATAACTGGAACAAAAAAGAGGAATAGGGCTTTTGGAAATTTCAGGGTGATGGAAAAATAGGGCAAAAAAATGCAGAACTTACCAAGGTTAAATGAATGGAAGAGTAAGGTTTGTGAATCTGACACTAAAACAGATTGAGGCAACTAATGAGAAGGGGGAAAGGTACAGTCTTCGGCTCCTGTGAAAGATGGGTGAAGAATAGACCATTGAGGGAGGCACTGACAAAAGGCAGGAGTGTAAAGGGAAAAGTCAAAGGGACATTGTGTGAGACAGAAGACCCTGACAAAAATTGCTGAGTTTTTACTCTGCTTCTGCTGAAACTATTATTATAATGTGTAGAAAAGAAAGACAAAGAAACTGAAGAGTGAGAAAAAGCTTCAGCTGGGTATATGGCAACATGAAATTACTGGGACAAGTGGCGTCTTTAGGAATAAAGAGAGATATTCTTGTTTAGGTGGCAGAATGAAGGAGAAATACAGCAGAAAGTATTTAGTCACAGGAATATGTTGGTTTGATCTCCTGTTTGAAATAGTTGGCAGAGGAGGAAGTGAGAGGAATTAAAAGTAACAAACAGCCATCAAGAATTGCTAACATGATGTTTTACTTTAAGGAAAATTCCACGATTGAATCCTACAAATGAACAAAATGGAATTTTAAAAAGTCACATTCACTAATCTTTCCTATGAGAATGTAACATGTCAGCTTGCACAGATTTTTGCAAGGAACTGTATATGAGTATTTCCTAATTCTCTTATTTATGTTCGTACTATAGACTGACATGTAAAGAACAGAAGAAAATATGTACAGAAAAGTGGTTACAATTTTGTTCATAGTGTAACTTTGCAAATTGTATTTCTTACTGTGAATAATTTGGAAGGTATTTATGAAGGATTTCTCTTGGCATCTTAGTCTATTTTTTTGATTCCTTACTGTGCAAGAGATGATGCAAAAAGGAAGCTAACATGATGATGTTGGAAAGAATTCCACTGTTTTGCAATTCATTTTACAGAAAGTAATTTACAAGGCTACAAAGACTTTAAAATAGAAACTTACAGTGAAATCATTACGAAGTTGTGGGTATTATTTTCATCAGGAATCTGATTTAAACCAAAGAATAAGGAAATAGACACATGAACAAAAGATGTGTGCTTTATCCAAATGAACATACCTACATGTAGACACAGTAATGACAGCAACATGCTTACAGAGCTAAGTTTGATTTGCCTCATTTCAGTCGTGATGGACAAAAGCTGATTCTGATTTGCAGAACTGCTGCTGAAATCTCCATACTAAAACATTTATGTGGTTTCCTGACTAAAGCTGGCTCATGTCCCATCAGTTTAAGGCTGGGCAGAGTAAGCTTGCACCTGTCAGGTTCTATCCATGTAGGCGGTTTCCCGGTCTGTATTGCAGTAGCCTGTTATTACTGCATGCCTTTAACATTAGAATGTGTCATGTTACATTATGCCTACAACATGACATAATATAGAACTTCCTGCACTGCTATTGATAGGCAGCAGCAAAATTTCTCACTGAACATAAACCACTCAAGCTCTGTTTATTGCAGCAGACTGTGAGAGAATGTGCAGTAAGGTATTAGAAGAGTACTCAGCATGCTGACTAGTCAAAAGTACTTTTGGATAGTTCCATATATTTCTAGTTTTCGGATTTCATTTGTGCTGGCTCAAGGGAGCAATCTTTCTATCACTGAAAAACATATTCAGCATAAGTCAGTTCCTGAGAGGAATGTTAAATATGAAACAAAAAAACAAGGCAAAAAAGCTCCTGAAATACAGCAGAGCAGGAGGGTCTTGGTGAATTAAAAAAGAATTGAAAATAATTGACTACAATATGACTGCTAATATTTTTTACCTTGTATTTTTTGATATACAGGTTGCAAATGCATTGTCACAGTAGAATGTCTGCGTTACAACACACTGTGTAGAACATATGTTAATTTTAAACCTGTGAAACTCAGTTTGTGAAACTGGCATGTACAACATATGAACCTTGGTGGGGTTAAATAATCTGCCATATATATTCTTAAATTAACAAAAGACACCAGCTATGAAAAATATGTAAATAGATAATGTATGTATCATAGAGCATTTTGGACTACTTACTAATTCCTTTTCATGTTGTGTTGACACAAGTTTAGCAATTAAAAGCAGGGAATTAATTTTTATTTTTATTTGAAATCTCACTGCTTTCAGATCTTTGTTGGAATGGTGAGCCTAAAGCAATAACCACGGGAAGGAAATGGTATAGGGAACTCCTGCAGCATATTGTAGCAGGCGATGTGACTGCATTTTAATTCTGTATTTTGTAGCAAAATTTCCCCCTGCCCTGTTATGCTTATACCCTCAGCATTTAAAAATGACCACAATTTACCTAGAATTTTTAAATCTTGTACTTAATAATAAACAATATTTTGTGCTTAGGTTCAATCATAAGTACTTTACACTTGCTGAACAGACTATGACAATCATTACAGTTCAAAAAACATATTACATTTAACTCCTTGTACTAAATCTGAATAAAATTATTTTCTTCACTATTTTTCAAAGAGTAAATACTTCTTATTTATCAATATAAATATTAGACACTTTGTGGCAAGAATCTCTGGGAACAATTTAGAAAACCAAAAAAAAGTTAGTGACAACTATATTGAAATAATTTATTCCCTGTCAAATGTTAAAGGAATAATTCCTTGATGAATTCATATCTGGAGTTCAGAATATATTTCCTGTGTATGAACTAAAACTGAACAGATGCCCACCACGAAGGGTTTTCCTAATGTTGCAGTACCACAACCTGGGGAGCCAGAATACACCAGCTTACCTTGCAAGGGAAACAGCATGACTGAGGAAGTCCTTGAAAACAGATGTTGTTTCAACTAATTTTTAATTCTTTTTTTTTTAAATTCAGAAATTGTCCAAGGACATTGCTCCAGGTAATAGCTCTCTTTTGGGGTTACAGGAAGTAGGTCCTTTCTACTGATGCTTTCGGTTCTTATTAACAATATTAAAATAAAAAAAAATCATAAATCCAAGTATAAGAAGGTAAAATTTTCATGAAACACTTATCACTTTACCCGAATTACCAGAGCAGAATAACAGAGGTATTTAACACAAGATTTATTACAAACAAAGCTTGAAAAATAGGTTTAGCAATTACAACCTGAAAGATGAAGAGGCATTATCAAAAGCAAATACTTTGGTCCTTTGTGCTCCAGAGACACATCTACCCCTGCAGCTCATGCTCTGCCATGCTTGGGTCTTGGTCATTTGCTGACTGACTGACCACATTTCTCCTCCATACCAAATACAAAACTAGAAGTGTTCCCCTCATCAATGTCTTGCCATCATACAATGGAAATTAATATTGCTTAGATCCTTTCCCAATTATAATCAATGCAAACAAAAATCAAATATAGCCCTCCTATTTCAAGCCATTACTTTTTGTGAGCTAACTTAGAACTCATGTCCAGAGTAGTTTGTGTGGAACAGAGTTTCAGAAATTTAAACCAAAGCAGTCAGTGTTGGACTGTAAAGGATAATAGCAATGGGAGACACGAATTCCATGAGAGCAGAAAAAAAGGAGGATCAAGGCAGTGTGCTGGTGTCAGGAGAAGGCTCTCCTGCAACTTTTGGGAATTTGCACATTTGAGCAGCGTGTGCTGGGCAACAGCTGTGGAACTGACCCTCCTCCTGGTGTGGTACCAGCTCTTTATACACATTAATGACACTATATCCCCATTTGGAAAATTGTTAGTGGTGAACTGTGAATTTTCAGTTTGGACACACACTTATCCACTCATAGGGAGTTTTACTTTCACTTATTTTCTGAATTTTAATATAGCATGAGTAAGAGACTTCATATGTGGTGAGAAAGACCTGTGCCTGGGTGGTGTAATTTTGGCCTAAATAGAATAAAACAGAGGATTCAGACAGAGGTTCTCAGGATGAATTTGGATGCTCACTCTCAAATGCACATTTTGGAAGAAGAAAGGTGAGGACAGATACAGATGTCAGTTAGTATTAGAAATGAAGGATAATTGCCTACCTGCAGTTGAGTTTTTATACCTGTCTGAACCAAAACTGAACAATGAGTAGAGATCAAAATACCTGCACAACAGTCTTTGGTGTGGGTCAGGAGTCAAGAAGAGACATGATTGGGGAATATTACTGGGCAGACCAACATAGTCTGCTCTTGTAGACTATGTCATAGTCTGCTATAGACCCCTGATCAGAAAACAAAAGTAGATGAGGTCTTCTTCAAACAACTGGAAGAAGCCTCCCATTCACAGATGCTGGGGAAAGTCCCTCAAGCGGCACTTTAACCCTCTGATGCCTGCAGCTGGCAGAAGTACTGAGGAATTTGTAGAAAAATACAGAAAAAAGTTTTAAAGAACAGCTTTAAAAATCCTTGCAGCTGAGGAAAAAGTATCTTATTTAGCTTAATCCATTGTGTTCTGGATCACATTGCTTCTAAGGAAAAGATTGTATCAGAAATACCTGACCAGAAATACAATTATCACCTTCTTTGGGTAACCTACACTGGTCAGTCTTAAATGTTTTACCAACCCACTTCTATCAAATGACATATTTAATGACCAAATGTTTGTAACTGAGAAACAAAGGATGAAAGGCCCCTATTTTCTTATAGTTAAACTCAGAACTTGCAACTTAAGTAAACATTCCCTCAAAATACTTGCTTAGATCTGTATTTCTGCAAACATAAATGTACATTAATTTTTAAAGGATTTAAAGTTTCTTGCAAAATATTTTGGACATCATCATAAAGAACAAATGAAAAATGCCTAAATAATAAATATTAATGATTTACTAATTGAAAAATACCCTTTCTATTTCTATTCAGTTTAGTGGTTAGACTTGCATTCAGAACTAAGAAGTATTTTTGAACCTATTTAGCTAATGAAAAAAACAAATTAAAAATTAGATGGCACACTGCTAATACAGCAGCTTTAAGAACAAAACACTTTCACACTAAGAGAAGTTTTAAACAGTCATTTGCAACTACTGTTACTGGATACATAGAATCAGAGCTAGCCCATCTGTTATGAATATTACCATTAGTTAATTGTCACATTTGCTTTTTTGTCAGTACAGACTAAGGTGACAACCGTATTGCAGTCAAGCTTCCAACCTTTTTCCTTCTCTGTAGCCCTGTTTACATGATGCAATGACTCCCTCGAAATCTCAGGAAAAAAAAACAACAAAAGATTGATAGATCTTAAAAGTTCCAATTAGCTACTACCTTATAAAAGTGAATTGTAAGGACTTAAGATGTTTATGTCTGATGTGGTTTTGAACAACTAATTTTGTACATTTTATTAATTTTGTTGTGTCAAAGAAAATTTATTTTGGAAATTCAAAATATGACAAAGCACACAAGTTTGTTTGCTGTTTTTTCTCTGTCAAAAAAAGCAGCAATGCCTTATTCAGCTGGAATATTTTTAAGAAGACATGGCTAAGGGGAGAAATGGTTTTTTTGTTATACCTAGAAACTTAGGGTCAGTATTTGCATAGTTCTAAATTTCCACCCAGCAAAAGCAAAAAATAAAAAGAAACAAATCCATAATTTGGTGCATATTTAGAAAAATTCATTACTTTCTTTATTGTTAATCTGTTTTCACTTGGCTGAGTTACTAGAGTTTTATAAACATCATTCTTTCATACACAGTGTTTCCTTTATAGAAAGAGTTTTTTACAAATTATCACTTGAAACTTTATTGGCACTGCACACATGTACTTCGCTGAAACTGAATGGAACTTAAGATGATCTGATTTAAAGAATGAAAAGTAGAGAGTGTCTCTACATTTTCAAATGAATCTATTATTTTGCTTTTATCTGGAATTATTTCAGCTAGATTTATGATTCCACTTGCAGATATAACAACCTAAAATGTAGTAAAGAAGGTTTCCCTGTAATCTTAAGACTCAGTTGCAATTTCATTTCTTTTGCTTTTCTGCTGCCTAAACAGAAAAAGCAAAAGCCTGTTTTTGGTCCTCCCTCCTCAGAAGGTAACATAATTTGCCAGCCCTGGAACAGGAAAAAGTGTCACTGAAAGCATCTCCCAGAGCTCCCCAGGGCCTCTTGCAAAGCCTGGAAGCTCTTTGCTATCCCCATGGCAGGCATCTGTCTCCAGCTCATGGCAGTGTTCTGTCCCTCCACTGAGGTCTAGTGTGCCTGAACAGGGCAGGGGAAGGACGCTGCAGGGATGCCTTCCTAACCCACAGCACAGTCACAGGGCAGAAAAAACTGAGAATGTGGAAGCAAATTAAGTCTTAGTATGTGTTTAATTGCACAGTTCTCACAAAATCTCAGAAAAAGATCCTCTGAGAGCCTTGTTATTTTTTTCTTTGCACGTGTGTTATGTACTGCAATTTCTAACAACTCATGTCTGGGAAAGAATACTATTTTGCAAATGACTTTTAGCTGTTAAAAGAAAATATTAGAAAAAATGATGCTGTTGCACCCCAGCAGTGAACAAACTTGTAACACTGGTCAGTTTAATTTTACTGCAGGTAATAGTATGATTTAGCCAGTTCTTTGTTATGAAACCCTGTATGTCAGCTTGAACCTAATTTTCATGACGATGAAGTATAGTTTCTGAAATGTTTTAGTAAAAGTGTTCTGTTCTTTACTGAGATGCTCAAGTCTATTAATTAGTGAAATATGAAGCTCTTGATACAATTGCAAAGCTCCTCTTAGTCTAGTATAGGCTGTTAGGAATACAGACTCATTTTTGGTGCTCAAATTGATCTTCCATGTCACTTCAGAGTAGGAACTCTGTCAAAAACCGTGTTTGAACATTCTACATTAGAAGTAATTGTACTTTTTGGCCAACATGCTCTTAAGGTTATATTAAAATTAAGTGTTAAACTATGATTTTAAGAAGCTTATCACTAATGAAAGCCAGCTAAGAGTTTGACACACAAAAGGCTTTATAAAGGAGATTTGTATTTCTGAAATCCACATGAAAAATAATCACATTAGTCAAAAAGATTATGATATTGTATTAATAATTCATTTACTGTTAAAAGTTAAACTTTACACACAATGGCTAGTGAATATTCACTTTCAATACTTCAGTGAAGAGTGCCTTTAAAAGAAAAGTTCTGGGATAAAGTTACTTAGGTGGTAGAACAAAAATTGCTGTCATAATCTGTCAGTCTCCAAAGAGGAAGCTTTGGATGAATGGGTCAAGTTAAGGACAGTTTTGAGTCACCACCATGATGTAATTTTGGAGCAAATTTTTGTTTGAAACTTAGAAGAAGATTCTGACTATCAGCACCATCAAGCTTTGAAAAAATCTTTCAACAAGAAGAATGGGAACAAGTAATCCAATAATATTCAGATACCACTGGGATGGCTACATGAAATGAATGTAAGATACCATTGCCTGTGGTGGCCTGGAATTGGGAACTCACAAGATCTCCTCCTGTTCTGTGCTTCTATATAGTTTCACTGCCCCTCCTTAGTATGAAATTTAGGAATTTACATTGATGTAAAGCAAATCCAAGGAAAATTTTGGTTTGCTGCTCAACAAAGAGGATAATCTATAGATTTGTGATATATTAAAAACAATTTAATACCTCTTTTGCATTAGTCTT
Source organism: Polioptila caerulea (assembly GCA_013397295.1). Lineage (NCBI taxonomy): Eukaryota > Metazoa > Chordata > Aves > Passeriformes > Certhiidae > Polioptila > Polioptila caerulea. The sequence goes on from VYXF01011005.1 coordinate 322,146, forward strand.
CACAAAAAGATCAACTGCAAGCAGACACAATTAATACCAGGAAAAAGGGATAAGATCTCAGTATGTAAAAAGAATAGGAAAGGTTACATAGTGCTTAAATACCATAGATATTCTCAGATCATCCATGCTGATAAACTTAATTCATCTTAGGGGACTTAACTGATTAAAATAGACTCAGAGGGCTTAGTGGTCTTTGAAAAATTAGGGAGGATAGATGAGATGCTGGAGGACTGAAAAAGAGCAAACGGATTGTTGTTTTTAAAAGGGAAAACATATAGTTTGGTTTACTTAGTTTCCCTCTCTCTTTTCTAAATCCAACACTGTTAAAAAAAAAAAAAGGACATGTATTTATTACATTTGCAGATGTCAGACACTTGGTGAGACTGTAAATATCTTGAGGAGTGGGATTAAAATTCAGTTATGTCTCTTATAGATTGAAGGCTGGTCTGGGGAGGAAGAATGACTTTGCAATAGGTGAAAGGTACTACAGACAGGCAGACAGGCAGATAAACCCAACTGCACAAGTATGGAAGGGGACCAATTACTTAGGTAGTAATTCTTCGGAGAAAGATCTCAAGGCTAAAGTGGAAAGTGATGAGTCAGGAACGAATATAACAACCTTACACTGTAAAAAAGGCAAATGAGAGAACTGGGATATGTGAACAACAGTACAACTGACAAGATAGCAAGCACTTTCCTTATGTTCTTTTCAGAATCAGTGGGGGCTCAAACTACACTGTGTTCAGATTTGAGAGCCATACACGAAAGCAAAGGGATATGTTTGGAAATATTTCAGAGTACAGAGACCAATCTAGAAAATATGATCTATGAGAAAAGACTGAAAAGACTGGCATTGTTTAACCAAAAAAAAAGAAAAAAAAGAAAAAGAGAGAGGGAGAGGGACTGAAGAAGGGTCTAATAAACTGAAAAAGCTGTTGAAAACAGGAGAAAAGAAACTCTTCTTCATTTCATGCGGTGAATACAAGCAGAGATAATTCAGTTAAACTGCAATAAGAAAGATTTTCTTCTGGCATCAAGAAAAAAGAAATTTTATTGGAAAGGATTAGGAACAGACTAGATTCTGAAGTTTGAAGTATTGGAAGTCAACTATGAGGTCCTCAATCAAGAATGACAAGGATATAGCTGATTCTGTTTTGGACAATTGGGATAGAGTAGATGACCAACTAAGGCCCCTTCAAACTGTCTTTCCGTGATTAATAAAGAAGATATGAACATGGTTTGAGTAATTTACCAGGAAACACTGTAAATCTTGAAGAATTAGAAAATTGTTAGAATATTTTGTTATTTTTTTTTCTCATTTATAGAGTCCAACCAAATAAAATTAGTTTTGTTCTTCCAATGAACACTCAGAGAAAATATTTCACAATCTATTTCCCAGTAACATTACACAAATAAGATGTTCCAATACTCCCATTTTACCTGAAGAAAAGAAAATTTTACTCAGAACCTAATAGTAGGCCTTTGTGTTGTCTGGCCTAAAGAAACTTGTTATAAACAAGTCAACTCTCACATTTACTGAAATGTATGAAACAGTATTTTAGGCTCCCTGCACTACTTTATACATTTCCCCCCTTTTCTCAGAACATTTCATTCCCAAATTAATAAAATGGATTTGTTCCTAATATTCTGAAATCAAAAGTCCTATACAGACTTAGAGGACATGTATGACATTTCTTCTGTAAAAGTCAGTCAGTTCTACCTTTGAGAAAACTTTCAGTGATCTGGAGGCCCCAGAGGCAGAAAAGACACCAGAACTGTCCACATGGGGAACTTACCTTTAATAAGCAAAAGTGCAAGTTTGCAGTGCATTCGGCTCACTAAAGCACTCCCCTGTGAGAACACTGCTAAGTGCATGGGATGGTCTTCTGCTTTGTGCCTAGACTGACAGATGGATGGACGAACAGAATGCATACAGATGAATCTAATTTCATCAGACAGCCAAGCTAAAAACAACTAAAAGGAAAATACAGTGACTAGATCCTGGAGTTGCCAAAGATTAAGGGCAATATGCAGGCATCAGGAACCACGTGTCTTCAGATAGAAAGAATTTTGGTTTTTCTAGTGTTGAAAGATTTGATGAACCACTGATCAGTGTCACTCCTGGTTAGATCAATAAGGAAAGTATTGAATCACTTTACCATTTCTCACTTGCATAAGAGAATTGTGCATTCAGGCATTCATGGACTAGAGACAGAACACTAAAGGGATTGTCTGAGACATTTTTCATCAGCACAAAACATAACACATACATAGTTAGCAGAGCTCAGTTAAGTTTGAAGTATCTTTTTTATTTTCCACACAGGAAGAAACCCTCAAAAGAACTCATTTTTTCTTCCTAACAACCAAGCAACCAAGCAACCAACCAACCAAACAACTGGGTTCAACAGAAGCCGTGTTTTAAAAAGTTTTAAGTATTGAAGGATCAGATATTAGCAAATCTATTAATTTCATTTAAATTCAACATGGATATTAATGATTTTCCAATAAATGAGTTATACCATGTAGATTGAGTTAACCAAGCATAGGTTTGGGGTTTTGTTTTTGTTTTGTGGGGGCTTTTTTTTGTTTGTTTGTTTTTTTTTTTTTGTTTTGTTTTGTTTTATAGCTTATTAGGGTTTCAGTAACAAATGGCTGTTCTGGGTTTTCAAATATCATGAAGGAAAATTATCATAGCAGGAAAGCAATGGAACCATAAATTGCTAGAAGTTAGCACAGAGCTTTGCTTCAGCAGGTTGGGCATTTTGCCCAATGAGAATGAGTGGCACAGAAATCTTCTGCCTGTGATATGTGCTGGCAGCTGAGGGATTTAAGAGAGGCTTTTGAATGCAGCAAAGGGGAAGGCTTGTGCAAGCAGAGGGGACTAACTGAGGATATTGATGCAGGGTATGTAATGAATTACAGATACGCTTCAGCTCCTTGTCTCAGGGTGACTTTTACCACCTGCTTGCTCAGTATTCTGCCCCTCCGCTTTCTCCTGCCACAACAGAAATTCACACTTGCCCCAAAGGAAAATCCTTTTCTGTCAAAGTCCTTGCAGAAAATTGCTCCTGCCACACATGCCTTCTTTCAGAGTCAGCTTCCTTAAACTCCAATTTAAATTAATATATTCTGTAATCAGCAAAATCCACTTCAAGTAAACATCTTCCTTAGATCCTAAATTTCTCAACACCTGGATTTTGTCTGCTTGATACATATAGTCTAGATATTTAATAGAGGTTTTGGTACCTTTCTGGTCTTGCCAAGACTCATAATCAGCCTCTGCATCTCATTCTTTCTGTATCATACCTTTCCAGGGAGTTATTTCTCTGTACTGTTTTTCAAGACCTTTCTTTCCCAGTTGGCAAAGTTCTTATCTTTCATGAAGAAAATGCCTTTTCTTCTTCCCATCTGCATCATCTAATCATTTTGAATCAATGATTTCAGATCTTCCAATTCTATACTAAATGAAATAATCTCTAGTTTTAAGAATACTCTCTAAAAGTTAAGAAATTATTAAGCAGAGTATATTGAGATTCTTATGTTACCTGCAGACAAACAGGGATGCTGTGAAACAAGCTTAAGACTTGTCTTTGTCATGCTCATGAAATAGATTTGTTCCTCTGTGGTTTCTTGCTTTCAGGCGCTAGAAAACTGTAAGAAGCTGTACTGAATTTAGTTGATAAATCTGCATTTAGGAAAAATGTAGATTTAGAAATTTGATCGTGTCACATTTTCCACATGTATATAACTTCTTATAGACATGATTTCAGTGGTTCATTTTTCATGGTAATTTTCACTAAATAAACATATTGCAGCATTTTTTCTACACTTATTTCCAATTTTTCATGCTTCTATTTCAATGTATTAGTAAGGATAAATCACAAATATAATAGAATGAATCATATTTATATTAAAAATGCATTGCTTTTGCCTCTATGAAGAAATTTCATATTTTAAAGAATGTGAATAGGCCTTAAAAAGACATTGAAATGCCATTTAAAGTGTATAACTTGGAGTATAGAAGAGAATCCAACCTTTCTTTTCATTTTGGAAAACTAATGCATTTAATCAAAGGTTTAATTCTTTTTAATGCTTCAATTTTCCCAACTTTTCAGAGTGGTTTTAGAGCAGAAACACTGTGAGCTAGTGCTTTATGCAATTCCATTGACACAGCAGACAGTTATAATAATGTCCTTTCACTTAACCACATTTAACTGAGATAAAGCAACACAAGATTTAATAGCTTCCAGCAGTGCCCAGTGATGGAGTGGCTAGCCCAGATTGCAGCAGCAGGCCACAGGTTCATTCAAAGGGCATGGTTCACATAAACCCTCTGACACGGTAACAGGCCAAAAGTAGATTCGATATGACTTGAAGCAACTACTTCAGGTAGTTACTGTTGATTCTATCAGCCCTGGATTTGGCTCAAAGGTAGAGTAACAGGAAGAGACCACGTAGGATCTACTCTAGCACTTCTCAGCAATCCTACTTTATTCCATGAATGAAGGCTGGGAAGCAATTGACGTCAGCAATATTCCTCTTGCAGAGAAACACAGGAAGCAGAAGTTATTTACCAAAAATTAATTATGAGTGGAAGTAACCTTAAAAACAAATTATGTACACATGATTTCACTCAATAGCATGTCCAAAATGAAGGAGGCAATAAGATAAAACATGCGAGATCACAATGCTAAATACTATCACTGATTGTCAAGATATATCATGAAACCAAAATATTGTGACTAGCCACACTCTTTACTGTTCAGGGCCAATGATGAGGGGGTAAGAGCAAACAGCTAGGTTGTGATTACAGGGCTCAGCAGCTCCTTACAATGCTCAGATTTTTGCCTATGTGATGAATATTTCAGCTACATCCTGCGATCTTTACATTCTTCACTGACAAGGAGACAAGATGCATTTTGCAACTGCTAAAGATTTCTGATTGGCACATATGTTGAAAGACTAGCCCAACATTGAAAGACAGAGTGTTCTTCAAAAGCTGTAGCCATGAAATATTTATTCTTTTCTCTTTCATAGAAATGCATTTGATGACTATATGACATAAAGTGCCGCTAATAGCTCTGGACAAAATTATATGGCTCTAAAGACTATTAAACTATTATTCTTGGAGGGTGGAAAAGGTTTTGTTTGACACATGATCACAATAGTATTAGCAAGGCTTTGTTTACAACCTACCATGACAAAATGTTGTACATTATCAAGTGCATTTTGCACCGGTAAATTCAAATCTGACAATCACAAATAGCAACAATGATATTTGTGATATATTTAGTAGGTATTTTATCTCACAATACTTTGAATGGGATGTTTATCAATTTTTAAAGACTTTAAGTATGCAACTAAGGGCAAGTGAATACTAATGACACTGTTCAAAATATGTTTTGTTTGTATCCAAGAATATATATTTTACAGAGCACAGGCAGATGAATCCCCAAATGTTATTTTAATCTCTGAAGTCAGCTGAAAAGCAAAGACACTCATACATACATAATGCCTAGCATGACAACCTGAAAATTATATGAAAACAAAAAGGATTCTTTGTAAAATTCTAACTAATTTTTTTTTTCTTTTTTGATAAAAAGACCTAGAAAGCATTGCTGGAGCATAGAAATCAAATTATGAATTTTACATGAAAATTTGTAGGACTGTTGCATCTGCAAACATTACAAAATACTAAAAACCTTAGAAAAACTTAGAACCATGATAAAATATTAAAATATTAAAAAGATAAATTAATACAGTTATCATCCTGTAAGCCATGTTATCTCAGTGTCCATTTACAATCGTGTGTTTCATAAACCTCCTGCAAGTCCCTTATTTGTATTTGCCATTGAATTGCTTGTTTCTCATTGTTAGTGGATGAAGAAATGCAGTATAGTCATGCAACACTTTCTAAAAAGGTCTAAAAAAGCATTCCTGAAAACACAGTTTATCTTACTCTTACAAAGGGATAAGTGCTGTGCTAAGTACTTGTTATTTTACCAGAACAGCCAGGAGAAGGGTAAAAAAAAAATCAAGCCAAAGTAAATGACTCAGTGGCATCATGCCCAAAACAATCACAGACATCACCTTTTAAATCGTGAGCGGAAACTTGCAGACGGTATTTTAATACTCATGAAGAATTTCTGTTTTGAAAAGTCACTTTGCTTAAAAGACTTTTTAATATACTTAGGCAGTTGTTCAAATCTTGCATGTTGGGTGAAGTATACTGCTAATTATGCATATATTCAGCTCTTGAAAAAACATAGCGGGCTGCATGAGTCTGCAAGTTAGAAATGGCGTGCAATGAGGAAAGGCTATGCTACAATATGAAGTGACAGCAAATATTGCTTTTTCTTGTTCTCTGAATAGGCTGCTAGATTTGCTGTGAACATTTTGTGAAAGGGGCAACATTGATGACTGGAATTTGCGACATCCTTTCCTTCTTCCAGAATACCAGGCACGTGTTTTAGGCCACTAAGATTTGTACATGGTTTAATATTCAGATTTCAGGATTAAATATGGATTTTCATTTGGTTCTATAGACTGGAAATGTATTTTGATAAGGAGCATAACCACAACATTTCATATATCTACATATCTATACATCAGTAAAGCTATAGAGCTATAAATGTATATATCTTAAGTTGCTTCACTATTCTAGTGTAAAACCAATAACATATTTCAACCACCATTATATTTTAATGCAGAATAATAAAAGCAGCTATTTTCATCTTGCAAGGGTCTTGCAACAGCATGTGAATGTCTTGAATAACTAAACCTAGTATGCCTGAAACCTTGAAAGGGAAAGGCAAAAGATATGGTGAAAAGGATAGACACGAGAGTCTGTTCAGGAAGTTCTCTGTGAATCAGTGGAAGGGAACGTGTCTTGATTGTTAATTTTCATTTCTTTTTTTTTTTTTTTTTTTTTTGTTGGTTTTTTTGGGGGGGTTTTTGNGTAGAAAGTAAACAAGTTCATCTTGATTTCTTTTTTTTTTTTTTTTTTTTTTTTTTTTGGTGTGGTTTTTTGAGGGGTGTTGTTGGGTTTTTGTTTGTTTCATTGGTTGGTTGGTTGGTTTTGTTTGGTTTTAAGAGCAAAAAAGAATTAACAGAATCTGTTACCAAGCTAAAACAGTGCAGCTATATAAGAGATCAAGCCATGAAACTTGAGAATCACAAACTGCAAAAGAGGTTTTACTGCAGGAGGTAGGAAGCGGCCAGCTGGCCTAGCACTTGCTTCACCAAGAAACCAAACAGAAGAGTAAACAATTATGGTTCCATGGAGGGGATGGAGTAATTAGATATTGTATGTTTCCCTGCTGCTCTTTTTGTTTCTGCTTTCAATAAAGTACTCTTGGCTAAGCCATCTGATTCATATTTGCAAGGAAAGAAAATTAGCTGACTGAGCAACAGAGAGACTATTTTAATTTCCCCAATTTTCTGTGTGGGTGTTTGAGTTTCTGTTTATTACTCCTGAAATTTGAGACTGGCTGTTGTTGCTGCTGCTAATCATGCAGCTAAGTAGGTGACAGGGCTGGTCCAAATGCTGGTTGTGAAAGATTGCTCATAAACAAGCAGGTGAAATTCAGGTAGATGTATCAACTATAAATCCATGCAAGTACATGAAAATACCTAGATAACATGCTTTGAGGACAGAACAATGCAACCTGACTTCTGGTGGCTGGTTCCTTTTTACACATTGGCACGTACTATAATGTCTCATGCAATAATTATCTCATGGAGTTTAAGGTATGTATACTGTAACATTTATTCAATTGCATCATTTATCTACTGTTTTACCAAATGGCATTCTCTGACAAATATCAAGGTTTGTAAACTTCCATAATACTCTTAAATCTACGTGCATGTCTTGCTACCTATCATTCATTTTTTGGGGACTGTTTTGTGATGTTATAGAACTTGCATAAGAAAGTCACACTACATGTATATATATGATGAAAATCTAAATATATATACTACTAATAAATGGTTATCATCTAACACAATATCTAATCTATTGATTCTAATAATTGCTATGATATATTTTAACACACTACTCTTCGGGTTTCAGGGTGCATGTTCAGCACTTCATCTATTCTTTTTGTAAATTTAATTTCTTATATTGCTTCAGTTTTGCTAAATACTTTGGCAGAGGAGCAATGTGGGTGACATTGCAAAGACTCCAAAGTCAATAGAAGATTTTTCATCCCCGTTGTCATAACATCAGACATTGCTACATTACACAGATGACTCATTTTTGTGATAACTTCAGGATTCACAGGTGTCAGCAGAACCACAATACTGGTGAAACATCTGGATTAACAAAAAAGAAAAAGAAATTCTACTTCCTGGTGCCATGCTTTAGGCTATAGCAATTTTACAAAATTATTCTGATCTTGGATAGGGAGCATTATGCTTCCTGCTTGTGTTGAACATTCTGTGCATTGCTTGACTCACACACTCCTCTAGAAATCTTTCCTGATGTTTGTTTTGGACTGTGTGTTGGATGAAAACCCCATGGCAAAAACTTGATATAGGGAAGTAGACATTGTGCTCACTGATGCAGGAAGCACCTCACAGCAGCCAAAGAAATCCACTACTGTTTGGATATTAAGGGGGCATTGCTTCAGCTGTTGTAAAGGGCTCTGAGTACCACCAGCAATTAAAACAGCCCAGCAGAAGGAAAACTGCACAGTCAAACTATTGGTGCTCAGGTTCTAATGCCCACATTAGGCATTTCCCAAAGAGGCAGTTCTAGAGGTAATTAGTTCCATGGTGTCCAATTCAGTTGGAGTGCCTCAGGTGCATTTTGGTGCATCTTCTAGCTTAGTTTTAATTTATTTCAGGAATACCAGATAGATACTGAATATGAAACAAATTTGAACAGTAGGCGGGACTGATCAGGAGACTTAATTCAAAAGCCCACATCCAGAGCTCAACAAAAGCATTAATATAGACATCCTCAATGAAGGCCCTCTATAATCATCTCCCTTAATTTTCACTGCTTTCACTCACTCTGTTTATGAGATTAATAATACTTTTTTTCTTTATGATATTATGCCTAAAAAAGTCTCTGTAGAGTTTTTACTTGAATAATCTATCCATGATTGCCTCTGGACTGCAAGAATGAAATTTTTTTCCAGGAACTGGTTAGAATAAAAGACTGAACATACTATTAAAGTGCAGCTGCTTGATTTCTGAGTAGCTTGATGGAGACTGGCTAGAATACAGGAAACCACTGGTTAGTTCCAGGTGAATTTAATTTTTCAAACCCTTGTTCAAATTTTTTTCAGACCAAAAAAAGGTCTCCAGGAAGATTTAAATAGGGATATTTGTTTATCAAAAATGTTCACCTCTTTGGCTCACTCAAACACTCGACTAAGCTCTGTAGGAGAGGAGTGCCTGCCTCTTATTTTCTGCATATTCCATCCAACATACGAGAACAGTGAGATCTACAGTTCGTTCTTGGGCATTCTCCTTCCTAAGGTCTTCTAACCAGAGGCAATGAGATGCATCATGTGTTTTTCACAACCCCCTCAAATTTAATCTCTTGGTATGTGGCAAAACTGAGATTTACCACATAACTGTCTTATAAGATATGTGCTCAAGAACACACAATGTCAGAGGACAGGATTTTGACTAAGCAAAGTTGGTCTGTACTAGGAGACCAACAGCACAGAATAGCAAGGTGAAACTCTTGCAGTTAGTCATCTATTTCTGTGGCTTATCTCAAAAAATTCCATTTTTGAGTCACAGTAGTCTTATATGAAAATTGAAAAGCTCTTTGATTCTTTTGCTTACTGTGTTCATGAAGCCAGAAATACTCTGCCAGTGGCCAAACTTTTGTCTCCTTCTTCCATAATGAAGGGCTTCCTTTATTTTCTTCTTTTGTCTTTCTTTTTTTAATACCAATAAACAACATGCCACATGACCACAAGAAAGGCACGTGCAAATTGACAGGGATGCATCCAATGGTATGATTATACAGACTTTTTGCTTTGGGTAAAACCTATTATTGCTTAGTTTGCAAAGGGCATGCTCTTAATAATATCTAACTAACATTATCCCCTTTCATAGAAGAATAATGGGTTATAATTTAAGTCTCAGTTAATATTTATTGTGACTGATAGCATATTAGTGATAAAATCAGTAAGTCACTGCTTTTAAAGACAGCTACCCTTACTGAAATATTTGAGTTCCTTCTACATGAAATGAATAGTGACAACCAAGTCTCCAGTGGATTGCAAAGAACCTCCAGAATTTCCTCCAATTTCTTAAAGACTTCTTATTTTCCTTTCTTTTCTTTCTGGCAGGGATTTATTAGGTGAAAAGAGCTGTCACAATATCACAATTGTGTTTATGATGGAAATGTCTTTTCAAAGATATTCATAAAGCTCTAGACACATCTGCTGTTACCTAGATTTTTGCTCTTTCTATGGACAGATGCCCTTGATTTTGGACCTTTTATTTTTACTTTAGATTTAATAATCTCTTTTACTTTACAGGAGAACCAGAAGAATGGGGTTATGTACATCAAAATTAATTTTCATAATTTAGCTAAGAATAAATCCATTAATTGTGTTGAAGATTATTTTGAATGTCAAAGCCCCAGAGTGGAAGCTTACTGAAAGTGAGCATGGCCTTTATATGCAAAGATGCAATAGTGAAAGTGCTCAAATATCTTCTGTATCTATGTCTATAGACTAAGCCTCTGATTTAGTGAGATTCGTTGTTCCAATTCAAGGATAATACATATATGGCTCAGAATGGCAAATTCTTCACCCAGCAACAGGAAAGACATTTTCTAGATGGTTGGAAAGGAAAAAAATAACTTTGAGATGCTTACGAGCCTCATTATTAAAGCGCAGTAAAAGTCCAATTAAACCTTGAAATGAGTAAGATTTTGACCTAACTTTAAAAGCATTTCCTTTCTTATTAGCATAAATTTTTCTTGACTTAAACTTGTGATGTTTACACAACAGCTGTATTTTTTATAAATGTACCTATATTTTGGGCTTCTTCACAGACGATGAACTGAGATTCAGAAAGACTCCCTCCCCTCCAAAAAAAACAAACCCAAACCAATCAAAACAAACAAACAAACAAAAAAAAACCCTGCACCAAACCAACAGAAGCTTTTCCTCCATGCTCTGTCCTCAGATTTGCTCTTACATGTTCTCAGAGGCAAAACTTGGAACTGAATATATACCATTTTGGATGATTATAGATTTTTCTGTACCCAATATGAGATAAATATCTCATGACTGTTTGTATTGCTGAACACTATAATGAACTGTTTCACTGCCTTTCATCCCCTCTGTCAGGTTAGCCATGGAGCCAAAGGAGAGTTCACAAAAAAGTGAGAGCACACAGGACGAATAGAATCTACAGCTGTCTAACTATATAGGAAGATTTTATTGAGCTTTATAGAAGAGCCACACCCTAATAAGATTTGCAAAGGAGATACTTTGATTAAAATTTTTACTTCATTTATATTTTGAAAGCAAATTCATTAGGTAAAGAACATAAAATTTCCTATCATCTGTGTAAAAATGTTAGCTATAGAGACCAAAACTGAAGCAGTGTATAAGAACAAAATTCATTAATAAAGACAAAATATTACTATTTTGTGGGGGAAGAGCATTGATAAGCTCCTAAAAGATTAGTAACTTTCTCTCCTGTGCATTTTCTGGACTTTTATACCTTTTTCCTAGTAAAAGCTGCTAAAGTGTAAGGAATTTTGGTATCGATTAAAGCGAAATAGCATAATCTTCCTTAAAGTAAAAAAATAAAAAAGAGTTTTTCTCCAAAACTAATTCTGAAGATCAGCTGGAGTGGGTCCACAGCAGCTGAATTCAAGTAAATGTAAGAAGAAAATGAGTCCTTAAGCCCCCCTAACCTCCATTTAAAAGAAAATCTTTCCATGGGGTATTTATTCATTGTTTCATATGTAGATAATCCTTTGCAAATGGCAAAGAACTAGAAATTAGAAAAATAGTAAGCAATAATACCACTGGGTGTCATTTGCTTGGGGTTCACTTACCTAAAATTACTACAATTATTAAATATGCTGGAAAGAAATAATGAAACACTACATTGCCTCCACAAAAATGTACAAATCATATTTCCTCTTACAGAAATTATTTGAGAGATATAAAAGACCATTATGACGTGATTCAGCAACAATTTACTTGCAATTTAAAAGTGAATTAGATCCACACACTATCATTTACTGCCAAATGCATGGTAAAGAACAAAAAAAAAAAAATTCTCCATGTACAAAGAAAGATTTTGCATTTGGCACATTTTTAGGTTTCTAAATTAATGTGTTTTGCCAGTAGTTGTCCTTTGAGTATGTGATAGCCCAGTGATCCTCGGACGACTCTGGGCTGCCTGAGGCCATGTTGCCTTGCAACGTTTCCATCACAACAGATGATGCTCAACAAGGTTGTAATGCTCCTCAGAAGAAGTTTTTTAGGAAGAGCTGTGCCATACTAAAGAGCTTTGATTCATGCCACAAATTGGAGAGATTGGTATGAAATAAACTGTGATTGATGATCAGTCAGTGACCATTTCCATAATCATTATGCCATGAGTAATTTATCAAGGTAGTATTCCTGATGTTACACAGCTTGGATAACTGAGGGACAGAAATACATGCTGTGATTTTAAAATGCATTTCTAAGGATATCCCTTATGCATAATTTGCATAAGTATTAATAAGTAAAGTAACTTATACCATGCTCAGAGCATTTAAAGATCAGCCAGGACTGTAATAAAATTTTGACCAAAATTTTCGCTAGAAAAAAGTGGTATTTTCATTGGAACATTTAAATGAAAATTTTCTCATCAGATGGTTCATCATAATTTGCCAGTGTGGTCTGAAACAAAATAACTTGCTGTGTAAAGCAATCTGTCAAGGAAACTCCCATTAACTCCAATAGATGCATCAAAAATATGTCTATTTCCTCTTTTTGTGTTATCAAATATCTCCCATAGCTCAGTGATTTTTGGTTTGCTTTTTATTTTGTTAGCACAAGAGAAAGCCACCATGTAAAAAAGCATCCAGTATTTGGAAAATGTGCTCTAATGACACGCCTTTTTCTATACAAAAACACCAATGACAAAATGATCTCTAAATTGCCACAGTTACCTTTATGTGTGACATAAGTAAAAGGTTAAGATACATAAATATACAACATAGATATGAACTAAGTCAGAAAGTACTCTTTTTGGTATTCACAGTGTCTAATTTATGCATTTAACTTCAGGTCTCTAAATTGGGAGCCAAGTTCTGCAGGCAGCAGAGAGACAGGCTATGCCACCGTGCAGTGCAGAGTATGAGCCCTGGAATGAGCTCCTAGAGCAGCCTCCCTCTCCCCACTGACTATGGAGAGCTTAGTGAGGCTAACTTACACACACACCTTAAATTAGATACCTAAAGCAGATGGACTGAACACCTGTCTTTGTTTTCCACAGAATTTTTATTATATTTGGCTTTGCAGAAGGTCTTTTGCAACAGCAGAGGATTTTGCTGACCTGAACAAAGTACTAAAAATATTGTAACAGTGACCTGATATAGCTAAGCTCATCCCCAGAATTGTCTTTCCCTCTTTTTCATTTTTAGTATCCAAATGGCAGGTTCACATTTAATATAAAAAAGGGTATCTTGCTTTGATCTGTAGTTTCTGAGCTGTCCCATTTCCACAAAATACATACCATTCTCTGGGATGAATTTCACTGCACTATTCCAAAAACTTCAGCATAAAGTGCAAATTAAAGAAAAATGAATGCTTTTTCTGGACTTTAAGAAATGGGAAAATAGACAGATATTACAAATCAATTTTCTCAAATGTTTTCTGGCTAAAATGAGAAAAACTTTTCTATGATTTTATTTAGGAGTTGCAAGGTTTAAAAAAAATTTACATTTACAAGCACAGATATATTTTTAATACTCATTACAGTTGCAGATAACACATTTAAAAGAATTCTGTATACAGAATCACAATATATCCTATCTTTTTGTCATGTCTTTTTCATGCTGTATAAATTCAATTACATTTTTTGGCTCACTCATATAAGTACCTTAAGAGGTCCAAAGGATAACAAAGGAAAATGACAATCTGGAAGGGACAGGACATAACAAGTATAGACAGAATGACTAAAAATTTTTATAAGATAAAAAAGTTATACAAGAGTAGATAAATTTATTGTCTCCAGACAATAAAAGGAAGAACTGTTTTTTTGGGTCATGGGTAGAAGTAGGTAGGTAGGTAGGTAGGTAGGTAGTAGGTAGGTAGGTAGTAGGTAGGTAGGTAGGTAGGTAGTAGGTAGGTAGGTAGTAGGTAGGTAGGTAGGTAGGTAGTAGGTAGGTAACCTCACTAGTGCAGGGAGGCAGTCTGCATTCTAGTAATAGAATTGAACAGCATAAAAGAAAGCTTTTTATGATTTGAATTTTGTTCAGGATTCACACATGCTAAAATTCTACAGAAAATTCAGCAAATTTTCCAGCAATTAAAAGACTGAACCAGCCATCATGCAGTTTGAAGAATTTACAGTTTGGAAACCAATTTGGCAGAGAAGGGTTGCACACTCAGGGTGATGGGTGCAGAAGGGGTCAACTACATTTCCTGGAGGGGGAAGTGCTATAGAGTTTAACAAGAATACAAATATGAGCTCTCTTAGCAATTGATAGAAAATTTCAAAATTGATGTAATAAAGATAAATAGGGCTCCGTACAAAGGAAACAGAACTGTTCAATACTGTTAAGAGCAGCACCAATCTTAGCTGGATGTTTTTATTGGTGAGTGTGAAGACTTTTTATTAAAAAAAATACAAATTAATGTACTTCACATATGCCTGAAGTGGGCAGGCAATTGGGTGAGATGATCATTGTAGATCCCTTCAAACTGAAATGTTCTGTTCTATTCTATTCTCTCATATTTTCATAAAATTGAAGGATCTGCAATGTTCTGCAAATGAACTCAGAACTGCCACTGGTGAAGTGTTACTTCATTGAACACTTCATTCTGTAGTATTCCAGAGTTTTAGTGTGCTTCACCTTTTTAGGGTCTTAGACAGCCGTCATAAAACTCTATTTAAATTGGCTGACCCATGTACTAGAGCTCCAGATAATGACCTGCATAACCAAAAGGCTCCAAATGTTCACAACAACCTGTCCCTCTTTCAGGAACTATTTTTTTGACACAACTCTTCCTCAGAATCATTTACTTATTTATTTCCTCTGGCCTTTAGATTACTTACCCTTTTTTGGATTATATTATTGATAACAAAATTTAACAAAGACTTTTTTTAAAAAAAGAAATGTATTGTTTCTATTGAAGTTCTTCTGTCAATGATTTTATAGTGCTTGCAAATGAAAAAGACATTTAATGCTGACTATTAAAGTAAAGAAGCATATGATTTAATAAAGACATGACAAATGTCTTTCTCTTCTTTATGATGGAAAAAAATGCTTCTCTAACATCTTGTGATCTGGGCTGGAACTGAATTTCTGTGACAAATGCACACTCATTATCTGCAGAGATTAGAGATCTACTTAAAACAAATCAAAACCACTCAATGTATATGCATTGGTTTTACACACCAGTGTGTTGACCCCTCTACGAGATTGAAAGGTTTTAAACTTCAGTACTGTCACTTGAACAATAATTTAAGATTCCAATAATGTCAAGCATATCAGATGAACATGAAAAGCTTGATGTGAGCCCTTGGGTAAGGTGAATAATAGAGACATGAAATTGTTGAAGGAGAAGAGCTTCAAGCCACAAGGAGAACAGATAAATAAATGTGTTTGTTTGGGGAACAAAAAGATCAGCCAGGCCTGGTGCAGAATTTTGAAAATGACCAAACTAAAATACAGATGCTTAGTCAATCTAGTAAAATCTGGGTGCATTCTTCAGTGATAAACAGAATAAATCCCCACACAAAAGTATTACAATGCTGTTTTACTCAACTAGCCTTTTTAAAAGGTAATCTTAAAATTTTTTCTGTTTGCTCCTGTTTCACATGTAATTCTACTGAAGAGAGAACTTAAAGAGAAGGTATTTCAAATTAATCTCAAAACACTTACTTTTTAAAAAAATGTAATATTGATAAACTGAAATTCCGACAAAACAAAAAATTCAAAAGCATCCTGTCTGTAACTTTGCTTTAATGACATAAAATTAACAATATATACTTGAAATATATAGAAGTCAAACTTTCTCCTGAGAAAGCGACTAGAATATCAGATGTTTGTGAGAAAATGCAAGTGCTAATAAAATGTTGAGACAAACTGCAACTTTTTGCAGTGGGTACTTTCCTAATGTTTCAGATTTGAGAGCTTATTTCTTTTAAAAAGCCATGCAAAGCTGAAAAAATAATCCTCTACATCCATCAATTGGTTTATTAATCTCCTAGAAAAATTTCAATAATGATGCACAGAAAATTCAGACAATGTAATACAGGAAGGTCTGGAAGAATAGAGAATACATCACTTTCAAGGATGACACCATGTTCCATTAGTCTGAGTTTGGCTTGACTATTTAAGTGGCTTTTAAAAATATTTCTGAATTTTTAAACACATTAGAGAAAAACCACAATGCTTTTCACATGATAAGTACGTAAAGCATATTTTTCTGTAGCATAATTGAAACCTAATTAATCTTTTCCCCTGGAGATCTCTTAGAGCTGAGGGTAGTGACTATCATAGAAAGAGGATTCAGTAACAAGAGGCATTTTCATTCACAAATATTTCCTCTGAAGCATCAAAGGAATGTTTGGAAATACATTACAACAATTTGACTTAAATGTTTTGATTATGCATTACACATGCCATTTAACCTTGCTGTACCTCAATTTCCACATATATGAGAAAAAGAAAAAAAATATTTACTTAATATGCTCACACGGCTTTCGCAAAAATATATTAATTAGCACTTGAGCTATACTTGAGAAGTATTATATACTACCTCAAATGAAACTTTCATGATTCCTGCACACTGCCTTGGGAAATAATGTCAATTTTTTTTTTTTTATTGGCTCCTAATAAGATGTCACATTCTTATGAAAACGATATGGGAACATGTTTTACTGGAGAAGGGAATTAAACCATCTTTTTATTTGTCTCTAGCCCTTAATAATATTACAATATGAGAATAATATATGAAGAAACGTTATTTGAGAGCAGAAATTAAAGCATAAGAGTATCTTTCAAAGAATGAATGTAAAGCCATAATTATCTGGCAGCAAAACCTGTGCACAGGACAAGGAGTGTATTTAGATACTACTAATGCATCTACTTTGCTATCAGTTCCTTCATATCACATATGATATGTTAAAACAGTGAGAGAGATTAAACTCTCTCTGTCATAACTAATTCCTTCCTGCTTCAGTTTGTTCTTCTCTGCATTTGAGTTTTCTAGTTACACAGAAAAGGACCAAGAAATGTACTTTAAACTTGGTTTTGGACATGTTACACAAACCCCAACACCAGGGGCTGTGAACAGCTTTCCTTCAAGCTCAAAAAGACACTGCTTTTAGATTTGTATTGAATCTAAAACTGGATTTCTACTGGAGGAAGTGGAAAAGAAGTTATTCTACTTCATGCTTTCTGAAATACACATATGAAGACCAGTATGTGCTCTATACATCTATACCTGTGAACATGGCCAGAATTTTATCACCAGAATGCAAATATGGGAGGTTGTATCTGCCAAGCATTTTGTCACATTATCACTTAAACATTTGTAAATAAGCCATTAAAACTGAAGATGAAAGGATAAAATGCATCTCAACTTTCACAATATTTTTCTAACAACATATAAACTGTAAAATAATAATAATAATGAAGCTTGAGTCAGAGCTGAAAAAATAGAAAAATTATATTTTGATTTAAAATAGAAAAGAATGTCTTATAGAAAATTGAAAAGAAATTATTTTCAACATAGATTTTTCTATAAAGATTTTCATATTCATCTTTCAAAGTTTTCAATTTGTCTGACAACAGGATTTGATGTAAAGTTTAGAAATACATTTTGAACTCTAAAATTATTTCTTTTGGTATTGTGGCAATTCTTGCCAGTACTACTTGTGGCCTACTTTTTAATACTTTAATCTTTCCACCTCCAGAGAACATATTTTGTCTTTCTGTTTAATTTATTTATTGTTTTTGGTGTGTGAGGTTGTTTGTTTTGGGGGGTGTGTTTTGGGTTTTTTCCTTGCCTTTTTTATAGTTCAGTGGTAAATTATTATTGTGACTAAGTATTCAGCTTTGAAGATACTGGGCTTATGTATCTATAATTCTGTGCTTGTGTTTGTACACAAGCCTGACCTGACACAGTTAGGTTCAATTAATTTAACTTTTTTAACAAAATGGTTTAAATTACTTTTATTTTCAATCTATTTTTAGCCACAAGAAGGTATTTGAATCATTCAGATATTGTTCTCCAAACACCACAGAAAATCAGAAAAATTCCATAATATACTCTTGTGCACCCCTATTAGCTGAAGATCAGTGCTCAACAACACTGGTCCATTTTAGATATATTTTAAATAAACATAAAAACACATAAAAATTGTTATGCATATATTGCAAATAATTTAATTAAAACATGCACGTATTTCTTTTAGCATGGCAAGGAGCACTTGTGAAGTCACAGGTACTTAATTTTCATATCTCTCTAGGTACTCAAGAACATAAAATTATCAAAATTACTCTTCTCACATCACATACACTTCCTGCTACACACTCAGTGCTTCCAACTGGTAGGCATTGGCTCTTGGGTAACACTCAAGCAGTAAAGACTGCTGGCAGAGAAATCCTGCCCATCTCAGAGGCTTTCCCTGTTTATGGAGTGGTTTTACTCATTTCTACCTTCAATAGTCTTCTGGACTAGTTCTACAAGCCAGCAAGTACTGGTGACTCAAATACATTTCTTAATCACTATAGCTTTAAGTATCTATTCATGTGAAAATCATTACCTCAATAACTAAGAAAGAAATGATTGCAGCTCTGTTGCTAAAAATGAAACATTTAAGTGTGGAAAAGTTATTTATTTTTAAACTTACAGGTGATCTCATTACAGATGCTATTTGATTCACAATGAAGTCAATAAGAAGTGTTCTGAATAATTGTCAGAGAAATAAATGGCATTTGATGTCGTCATTTTTTCCCCCAAACATATGCAAATATCCATGTATTTTTCTCTAAACAAATTATTTAGATGAAACAACCTAATTACAGGGCACTGTTCTTTCATTCACATCTCATGTAACTTGCCATTTTTGCATAACATAATAAAGCTTTTCTGTGTAGTTTTGTAATGAATGTGCTGTTCAATGTACAAGAAGAACTAATGAGAGTGCCTAGGAGTGGCAGGTGGAGTTCTGAGAAGACTGGTTTAGTCTTTTATCTACCTGAGATGTCGAACCAGAAATATAAGGCACTTTGCTGCATGATGGAGACTTTTTTCCCCACGTTTTTTCAGATGTCATCCTGAAATAAACATGCCAAAACTCTGCTTTGCTGACTGCGTCATCAGAGCTTGCAAATGCTAGCACTTCTCTGACAGGCATTGTGAATCACAGTTATTTTTTCTCCCAATGTCTACGAGGTCTGCCACCTGAACTGGCATAGTCTGTAAGTGCCATCAACTTCTCCTCAGGGCTTACAAGCTATATTTGCTCTTTCAGAAGAATCTGAAAATGTTGTGAACCATAACTATGTTTCTGAGAGAACTTACAAGTTCTGCCATCTGTGCCTGCAGTGCTTCAGAGCATCATAATATGGATATGGAGATATTTTCATCATGGGGTTTACGATCTCTACCAGCTGCATCAGCAGAGATTGTTAGTGCTGTGAACCACAACCATTTATCTCTCAGCACAGATGCCTGCTTTACTTTTTCATTAATGGTCTGTATCTGTTTGACCACTGTTATATATACGTGTACATTTTTCAGCAAAAAGGAAAGCAAATAACCAAAAGAATCCTTTAAAACTGATCTTTAATCACTGCAGATCCGGATAAATTTCTAAATATTTATAGAAGTTTAACTATGCCTTGTTTAGACCTGGAATCTACTGCAAATGCAATTATTTTGATAGCCATATCACTCGTAAGCCTTTCTGTAGTCTGACAAAGCTGCAGCTCTTGCTGCTATTCACAGATTTCCAGGAAGTATTTCATTTTATAAATGTGATATTCTCTTTATGCTGTCCTAGTCCTGGCATCTTCCAACTGTCTTTGGTTTAGACCACAACATGAAAAAAAACCCTCCTTATGAAGGAAACTTTTGCTCTTGTTAGCTGTCATGAAGGAGTTTTGGCACACAGGGATACATCACTACTTTCCCTACATTGGCCCTGGGAAAGAGAAGTGCTAGGTGTCTATGAGGAGTAACAGCAGATCCAGATGGGTACAACGAGGGCTGCCTGTGTCAGAGAGGAATGTAGAAAGAAGCTCTATCTTCTCCATATGTTGACAGAGAGAGAAGCCATTGACATGCCAAGAAGCTCTTGACTGGCTGTCTAAAAGGGGAAGCCAGACATATAAAAGGAATTAGTTTCAGATTTTACTACTGATGTCATTGTGTACCTGTTGCATTTCAATATACCAGTGTGGGAAACATATAGATCTGGAAAGTCTAGTAGTAAATTGCCTACAAATTAACAACTAATGAACTTTCAAATTACAGCTTTGAAGATACTGGGCTTATGTATCTATAATTCTGTGCTTGTGTTTGTACACAAGCCTGACCTGACACAGTTAGACTCAATTAATTTGACTGTGATGAAGTGCCAAACCACTACCGCAAATATTTTGTGGATAAGTGGAGTTTTGAGGAAAAGGCTTTATTTCTTTTCAGTCCCATGGAGACTGGGTTGGTAAGTGTGATTTTGCAGATTTTGCCTCTGGGGCTGTCTGGCTGTGTTGGCTGCCCACAGCTGGGGTCACAAAGGACCCCAAAGTATCCAGGCAGAGAATCTGGCACTTGGTGGTTCCAGAAAGCAATTAAACCTGCCTCCTGTGAATCCTAGACCTTCAGACCAACTGCAAGTTTCCTTTGTAACATGGGTTTTGGAAATCAATGAACAGACTGATTTTGGGAAAACGTTTGCTAGGTTGAAGGTAAGCATGTTGGATTTCCTTTATAAATGTAGACAATTCAAAAATGAAAATATTAAAGTCAGTTTTCATTATTTAAAAAATTTTATCCAAAAATTACTTACAGGTTATGCCGTTGCTGAAATTGTGGAGGAAATGCAAAGTTTCTGTATGAAACTCGGTCTTAATTTTTTTCTTTACTGAATATGAACAAAAACCCTAGAATTTTTAGCATTTGAGATGCAATATCTAAAGCATAGAAAGTAATAAAATCTTGTAAGATTAACTACTGCTTATCAACTAATACCTATCTTGCCTTTCAAAAAAAAATCTTGTAGCTTTGGATCCCTGTTGCAAAACTATACACACCAAATTTTATACAAAAGGCAAATGTTCAAAGAAAAGGATTATCAACACTTTATAACTTTCTTATATGCTGATTCTACTATATTTACTGAGCAGTCATAAGTGCCTTGATACACATCCTCAGGAGTGTTCCAAATTTAAGTTCTACTCCCTACTTGCAATGGACCAGTGAGATACTTGATACTTTGTTCCTCACTGGCATTAATATTTTAGCAAACCTCACCTATGTTTACATAAATATGTTTCCATGTCAAATCACATTATTATTACTTTCAAAAGTCTATTTTTATAGCTGTACTGCTTTCTGCACTTTTTCTGCATTTTAGGAAAAGGAATGACAAAATATTTGAAGTAAACTAATTTGAAAATTCGAATTGGTGCGTGTTGATTTTTCGTGCTTTTCTACCTACATACGTCAACTGAGCACACAAAATTTTTAAGTTTTAAAAAGCTTTGGTGGGAGGAGTAAGTGTTCCTTTGACTAATACTAAATATTCCCCTTTCTGAATCAATGCATAGCCCTAGGAAAGACAAAACCAAGATTAAAATAAATGTGGAACTACATCTGCTTCTTGGAAGTAGGTGGTATTTAAGCTGAATTTAATCTTGGTATTTACATACAGAGAGACAGCATACCGGCAAAGAATCCACATGAACATGGCCCAGGTATCTACAATTAGGGGATCATTACTAAACCAAATTATTTTCGTGAGTAAGTTCATCTGGCCATTATGCCATTGTTTAGAAACCTGCAGTCAAATATGTAAGCAACCTGTAAATTGCTAAAAAACCCCCCCAACTTCATCCTAATTGACTATGTATTGGGCCATCTGCATGATTTTCAGTTTTTTCCTAATATGGATATGACAACATTTAGAGGGCTTATTGATCTCCAATACCTAACTGTTAGGTCATATGAATAGCGAATGAAATATGATATAAAATATGCAAAATAATAGTACATTAGCCTAAACAACACTAATAAATTGCAAAGCTTAGCATGAAATTGAAAATCACTAATGGAGCACTGTGCAGTTTGTTGAAGCAATGAGCAGTCAAAGAATCATACATAATGTAACAGTGCAATTGCTAACAGCAGGTTCATAGAAGACAATTTAAACTTATTTTTTATGGACAAGAGGAATTGATCTTTGAAGCGGTTCCTAAGGAGATTCCACTTAGCCCGAACAGCATCTTGGGATTGAGTTCTGGTCTACCCCTTGCATCAAATACATATTTATGAACTGCCAGAAAACACTGATTTAAATTACACATGAGATTATGGTTTATGAACTTAAACCAGAAGAGGTAAAAATATGACGTGTGGAACTAATATCTGAGACTGCTATTGAATTCAATGGTTATGACAGTCCTGTAGGTTTCACTGAAATTTAAGTAATATGTAATGAGCTTCACTTCTTAAAATTCTTGAGAGTTACAAATATTAAAAGCTATGAACATAAAGTATGAATATGTTTTAAAATCATAATATGCTAAATGATATTTTATTTTCTCAGGGCCATCTACATGAAAAATCAACTTATGTTTAATGTAGTTGGTATCAAATGCACTTTTTCAAGGAGCAAGACTGCTTGACAAAATGCAAGTCTTTACTATGCACTGATAGGGAAAGTTCTCACATTTGTGAACATTCAGGGGGAAATTTACATCATATTCATTTTTTATTTTAGCAGCATTTTCCCAATGAAATATTAAATTTTATGTTGTATTGCAAAATAAATCAAAAAGGTTTTATAGAATTTACTGTTCCATAAGATCTGATGTATTTTAAGTACATTCAAATTAGGAACTGAAAAGGCAAATGTGAAATTCTTGAAATCTTATGCAGAAAATATTTTTGTCTTCTAAAAGTATTGTAATTGTAGCACAGTAACTGTTCATTTTAAGTTATAGCAGACAACATTTTTCTTGATGAGCATGGCTCTCTTCTTCCAATTCCTTTCAACTCAGTAAATGAATCTGGACCCTTTTTTAATGTTGTTATTTTGTCCTTGGGGGTTGTGTAGGCCCAATCTCTGGCCTCATTAGCCTAAAGGTCACATAGAAAAGCTGAAAAAATATGAAGAAAAATTACGTAGGTGAAAACTGGAGAGCTGGCACAGATTGGTCTTTTGTTTATTAAAATGTAAAGTATTGAATGGTCGAGGCATTGTTACCACTTAAGCCTAGTCATATAGTTAACAAACCTAAAGCCACAATTAATTGAACAGCAAGTTGGTTGCCAAAGAGCAACAGCTCATGTACTCACTGGACAAACAGTATTGTTTTTGCAGATGTTGAGATCTAAGGAATTGTTTGCAAATGTAGCAAATACAAAACCGGGCAAGAAACTCCATCGTCCTGAGGCTCTCACTGATATAAAGGTGGGATAACCGAGGTAATGTGGGCTCATTGCCATTGTTAGATTGCTCTTAAAACTCCAAATGCCATATCCTAAGTACTTCCAGGTGGAAACAGTCCCAAAACTACGTGGATAAAATGTTCCTTCTCTCTCTTCTGAACATCCTAGAGGTATCTTACTGAAGATATATTGTATGAAGGTTTTATAGTACAACTCAGCAAGTAGCTTGTGACTTCAGGGAAGCAAATGAAGACCTACAACTTTATAACCCTATCACTGTTAAAGACATAGGTTCCAATTCAAAGCAAATTTCCCATCACAATAATTGAGGTTAAGGTGCTCCTCTATACTTTTTTTTTTGCCAAAATGAAATATAAGATGTGCAACTTGCAGTTTTGAGCATGAAATACAGATAAAATACTTAAACATCTTATTCATCAAAAAGTGTGGCAGTAATTTAACAGATATTGAAGTTTAGGTTTTACTTTGTTTGGCTCTGATCTCATTACCAGCCAAAATAAACTCATTATTTTATAGTCTAACTGAAAGCATGCTCCTCAAGCTGCATAGTATAAAAAATTATGGTCAGATAGCTATTAATCTACTTAGCAACAATATGGATATGATTTTTTTTTAAGCAGCTTATTCTTATTTTTAGATATTCAAGTATTTTCACAATCTAAACTGTCTTTTTGGTTTTTTTTGGTCCACTTTCTTCCTGGGTGTCAGTAATGCACATTTTCACAACTTCCTTGTCTCCTAGCTTTTACATCAAACAACTATGAATTGATGAAAAGTATCCCACTTACACAGTATTCCTTTCTGATGCTAGTCTTAAGGGGTTTTTTCCCTCTGGGATAAACTTTCTATCACACTGTGTAACATGGGATACAAGGATGCTAACATTTCCAGAAGAGGCTACGTTAGAAATTGTCCTCTTAGTTAATGATACCCGAACGAAAAGAAACACCCTGTAGATCTAAGAAAAAAAAAGTATTCCCTATTTCTCTCATCAAATAAATGAAATCATAAAAATGAGACAGCTGACACTGAGACTGGAATACAGCATTTGGAGAGTGAAAGTAAGTGGACTGATACTGGCTTGAGGAGACTGATACAGCGGAATTGGAAATGGAAGAGCTGAAGTGATATGGAGGATCCATTATGAGGCATGGGATGATACCAGGGAAGAAAAAAACAGAACACCTGTCACATAACATGATATCAATTACTTAACCTTAGGCAATCCTGCTCGTCCTCACTAAGTAGAGGAGGGTAGTGAGAGAAGATAAATGAGTTAGCAGCAACCTGACATGGCCACTGTCATTCATTTCCTCTCCCACAATGCATGGGAAGGAAACACAAAATCGCAACCAAAAGGGCTCAAAATGTGCCATAACTGCTTTACTCAGAAAGAGCACAGACCCTTCAGAAGTACTGCTGAAGTCACCATCATGGCAGGAGCAGTGACACAGCAGTGGCCAGGAGTGAGGTGGGGGTCTGTGTGTGTCTGTATGTGCGTCTTTCATCTTCAGGGAGTATCAGGAATCTGTTCTTAGATCGGACCAGTGCTGCAAGCACAAATATTTAGAAATGCTATGTATATCTACTTCTGGAATATCCTCATTCAATTCTGTCTTAAAATATAAATGAGGCAGGCCAAATTAGAGTTAATCTAATCTTCCAGCTTGTTGCCACTTCCTCCCAAAAACCTTAAAAATGGTCATCAGACTAAGTATTAGACAAATTTTAAGACACAAAAATTTGGAAATAGTTTTCCTTAGATTGCAAATGAAAACATACCTAAACATGTACTGTGACTTGTCTTCAAAAGAAGAGCATGGAAATTTGTCCAGTTCATCAGCAGCATTTAAAAATCATCACTTCCAACAGCTGAACAAAACACAAACTTCGATCCAACAAGTTTCTTAGTCTACAAAAGGCTGAATTCTCTGTTGCTCGGTTGTGAAAAAGAGGAATGTTTTCATGGGAGAAGCATGCTTATTAGAACCTGTACCATAAACCTAGAATATTTGCAATAGCAAAAGAACAGAACACTGGAAGATATGTATCTTCCGTCACTGCTAGGCTTAGGATAAGAAGTAAACACCAAAAAGTGCTGTAATGTTATATGTGTATCACCTCAGATTTCCCATATGTTTTATGATAATTTCATGACCTTCTGAATTTATCCAATAACAGTTGCTAAATATC
Organism: Polioptila caerulea; assembly: GCA_013397295.1. Taxonomy (NCBI): domain Eukaryota; kingdom Metazoa; phylum Chordata; class Aves; order Passeriformes; family Certhiidae; genus Polioptila; species Polioptila caerulea. The sequence goes on from VYXF01011005.1 coordinate 348,197, forward strand.
AAATATTGCTATTTAGTAGTCTGCAATAGCTATTTTGGTTTGTTCTTCTAGTAGAAGAATCTTTTCATTTTCATTTCATCTTCTAGTAGAAGTATCTTTTCATTGTAAAGATATGAGCCATCAATAGCTTACTGGCTGGGGATAGATATGAATACCAGATAATGCAATTAATCTGTCAAGTAAAGCAGTAAAAGAGAACTCATGGGGGAAAAAAATAAAAAATCTAAGGCTAAATCTTTATTTGTTGTTTAGGAAGGACAGGACCCTGAAGCTATTTTAGAGTCCCCCTCCTTTCCTTCCTTCCTTCTTCCCTCTCTCTATCCTTCCCTCCCTCTGAGTCTCAGTCTCTCTCTGTTCCCTTCCCTTCTGTTTTCAGTCAAAATTGTCAAGATCCACCAACAAGAATTACTAACATATGAAAAATCCCACTCCTGTGTAACTGCTTTTTTTATTCACTCTATACTAAGGCTGTATAAGTTTACTGATATAGTCCTCTGCTTAATAAAAGGCAGATCCTCAAATTTGTGTCACATTTTAGCACACAAGATAGTATACTAAATAGTATACTGCTTGAGCTGCAGTATATATTGAGTAGTACAAATAATTAAAAAAATATTTTATATATTAGTATATGTAAATACAATAAATGTATCTTACATTATTTCATACTCAGAAGCCCTCTTGCCCACTGTGAAAGCTCAGAAGATCATTAAAATAGATTAAAAAAAAGATTATCCTTTAGAGAACTCTGAGAATATTTACTTGGTACACTCAAACGTGGTGATTCAGTATGACAAATCATAATTCTAGTAGATTTTTCTTTTGTTTTGAAATGCATTTTGCTTCTGTGAAAGGTGCCGAATGGACGTCTCTCAAATCCTGAGCCTTGCATTGTTCTCATTAGAAAAATGCTCCCCCAATTTCCCCCCAGTGTACATAATTGCTGCCATTGAACTGCTGTTTGTGACAGTAAGACAACAGCGTAGTCTATATACCCCATTCAGTGCTCACTGTTTCTACCAACAGTGCAAGCTAGAGAGCCATTTGTGGCCTTAGCTTTTGTGGATATAACAGCCTGTCAATTAGGAAGTGAATTAAGTAATTCACACAATAATCATCAAGTAACAAACCTCAGTCCCTGTTAAACTGAGCTATCTTCAAACAGGCAAATCAGAGCCTCTGATCTAGAGCTGTGTGTCATATAGATATTCCAAATGTCTTCATCTGATCATGCATTTGTACTTACTGCAGCATTAAAATACGATAGATCCAGACCTTGTTATCACTTTGTCATTACTTTACTTTTCACTGGTGTGACACTCATGGTTACAGGTAATGAACAAACACAATACACAACAAGGGCTACCATCAAGATATCACTTTTCTTCATTAAATAGCCTTGAAAATAGCTAATTAGTTTGCATTAAACTTTCCAATTTTAGTTGGATACAAAAACATAAAGAAGATAGCATTTTTAAACTTCTAATGAACAACCAGAAACTGATTGTTTTGGTTATCAGAAGTAGTTGACTTTGACCATCCTTAGAGTATCCTTTCAATGGCAAGCTGGAGCCACATTATTACCATAACTACTGTAATCATCATGACAATAATGATTTTGCTGAAACCTAAATGTGTGAAATTAAGCCTTTAACAACTGTAAAAGTGTCCAGCAATAAAGTCAATGAAAGGTCATTACACTATGTACAAGAAGGATATTGCATTCCAATGGTACATGGTTGTATTGCATCTATACACTGGCTTCTTCGGTGATTTCATAAAGAATGAATGATCAAAATAAAGTGTCATATCAAATGTTCTCTAAGCTCAAGTCATTATAATGTAGGAAAAAAACTACACCACATTTTACTTACAATCAAACTACTGAGCTTATTCACTCTTTTAAGGAAAGGTGATATTACAGGCAATTTGGTAAATCACTCCAGTATGACAAGTGCACATATGTTTATATGTTAATTTAATCCACTTGGATCCTCATACACAATCAGAACAGGATATTTTATTAAAATGTCAGCATTTCCAAATCAGAAAAAAGAAAACTCTGGAGGTAGTGAGGCAGACTTTCAGTCTGTAACAGTTGATCTGCACTGGATGCAATTTTGCTTTTGGTTCTAAATCAAGCCAATAAGTACAAAGAAGAATAAAATACCATAAAAGTAAGAAGAAATGGCATTTTAGGCACTACGTAAATTTCAGGAGTATATAAAACTCTACAGAGAATCCTAATCTGTTTTTGTTTTACCATAACCGTCTCTCCTTCCTTTGGAGAGGCAGGATGATAGAGGCAGAATATGCTCTATTAAAGAGGAAACACCGTAAGAATGTGCTGTACAAATAGAAATTACTAGGTCCTCCTTACCATGGCACTTACAAACCTATTAGTCAAAGACATCATACTGAGAAGCTTAAGTATGACTTAAGATGTTGGTGAGACCATCTTGACAAAATATGAAAAAAAGAAGATACAAGGAGAAGCCCTGACGAGACACAAATGCAGTACGTAAAGCTCAGGTATAAAGAAAATCCATATAAAAAAGAGTAACATGAAATTGGAGGAGAAAGGAAAGAACCTTTCTGTAATGAGAGCTGAAACATCCCAAATAACAGAAAATATAGAAAATAATGGGAATGACAGAGATAAGGCAAATAAAGGTTATTGAAGTCAGCCACGGTTAGCACAAACAGCATTTTATTGGGTTTTATGAATGTGGTAAGAGCCCAGTTTGTCCCTGCAGTAGCTGGAAGTTCCTGTACTTGTTCCTTCCTTGCAGAACCAAGACCACCTGTGATGGTCTTGGGACCAATGCATTTACATCCCCATGATGCAGGCTCAGCACTTAATAATCTCTGCTGATCCTGAACCAGCTGTGCAAGAGACGACACTATGTCTCTTATAGTCAATCTGGCTCTCAAATATTTGGGAGTTGACTGAACTTCAGTGTTAAGATATCTAGATGTAGATATAAACAAATAAGAAGCTAGTGAAGCATACAAAGGAGAAAGGTAATAGAAAGTGAAAAGGAAGAGAAACTACTGTCTGTCAGAAACAACATTTTGGGCAGATGGGAGGAGCTGATTTGATAGGATTTTTAAAAGTTTAAGTACCAGTCAGATTATGTTCCTAAGCTTATGAAGAATGTAATCTAAATTCATATATTCATAACAAAAATATAAATCAGAAGAGTACAAATGCTGAAGTTCTGGTTGAAACTTCATTTTGCAATAATTTACTTTTAAGCAAATAAGAGTAAAATAAACACTCCTGCAGGCTACCATTCAATGGCAATGGCTAATCATTCAACTAGCTTAACTGAAACAAAGTATGTGTCATACACTGAAATACATCACAATGTGGATCAGTCTGCTAAGGGTAAAGATCTCTTAGACTGGAAGATTTCAAATTAGATGACAAAAATATTATAAAAGTTTACAATTCAAAACAATGCTGTAAAAGCACCTGTATCATCCAGAATTCAATGGTGAATAATAATAGAATATTTAATTTATATACCTTCACCTCTGACTAAATGCAAATTTAAATTAAGGTGAGTTATTTCTATTCTATAAAAGAGGTATCATATAAGCCTATATGTATTGCTTCTTCATCCATGGAAACGCAAATTATACTAGTGGTGGTAATTTTCTTTTGTATTCTGTTTTTTTGATTCCTCACAGTGAGGACTATTCTGAATACCAGAGAAATTTAAATAGTTTTAGACAGAGATACTGAAAGCTTGTGCCTAGGACCTTCAACCTGGGTATCATCTGCTGACACAGAAATCTCAGGGTATACTATTTAAAAAATAACAGTCTTCATTGTCATAATTGACAAAAACCCCCAAGAAGTGGAACTGATACAAATGGAAGTCATGCTGGAGGGCTAGATATCACCCTTGCTACAACTCTTACTTCCATGGCTGTATGTCTTATTGTGTTACCCTATCTATAATTTACAGAGGTAAATATCTCATTTTTCTTTGAGAGTAGAATTTGAAATTTATTTTTTTCCCTTAAAGAGGAAGGTGTCTCCTGGTACTTCAGTATGTAACAGCCCTGCTTCTTGCTCAGCCTCACGGCTGTCAAAGTACTACAAATTCCACTAGGAATACAAACCCTGCACTTAAGTAGGTTGATGCTGAAATCTGCTTCTGGAGAAATTCTAGTTCCCTTGACTATATATGAACACACACCTTTAAAGCCATCTTAACTCAGGCAAAGAGGGTTGGGATGATGATCTCTGACCTACAATATGGAAGAATACTTCTACTTTTGTTTCAAACATAAGACACAGGGCCCATACACAGTCTCAACATATTTTAGAGAGGATTCACTGGGAGGTGGAAAAAAAAGGAAAGTGAAGAAAAAAGTAAAACAAGTGACTCATCTTTAGGATGAGAAGAGAAAAAGTAATTGCCATATCTGAATCCTGTTTTTTACACTACCTTTAATAAAAAGGATGCTGGAACCAAGATATAATTGCCATTGACACTTGCTCACTGCTTACTGTGTCTTGGTCTTTTTCTGTCTGCCTGTTTAATTTTTACCATTGTCAGCTCTGATACTGAGTAGCAATTAGCAAAATTCTCTCTGATCTGACCTCTAGCAAGGGAGAACGTAACCAATTCTCCTCAGTAGCAGGGAAAATGGATTCACAGATAACCTGGTAAGGGCAGTGTTCAGCAGTCCTAGAATAGACACTGCATTTTTGACTTATCTACAGAGATTTGGAATTATTCTAATGACATGAGCAGAGAGATTAGGTCAACTGTAGGTTAAGGTTTTTGCAAATTAAAGGGATTTCAAAGAGGGAAAAAAATATTCCAGCACTGGAGAGATTGAAATCTAATTGTGTATTCTATACAAGTATATATTTTAATTTTAACTTGTAATTTACACTAAGGCAGCTACCCAGGGAAGTCTCAGCCCAGTCTACCATGACACATACCTTCATCAAAGATTCTCAACAATAAGGATATCTAAGAAAAAGGATAGGAAACACTACAGCCCTGACTATGTGGACTATGGGGACTGAGGAGAGGCTGAAGAAGCAGCAAGCAAGACTGTGACTTTTTCCACTTCTAATGAACAATTAGTACAAGGGATTAGTAGAAAGGGACCATATGAAAGTGGGTTGTGTGTTGTATAGGCCATAATACATCAGGGACTCTAGAAAGAAGGGAATTTAGGGAAAAGAAGTGATTCTTCTCTTGATGATTCAATTTTTAGTAACTCCTAATATGATTTTCCTGAAGAGAAACAGATATGTTTAAACAGAAGGTACTTCAGAGGCAATACATCTAAATTCAATGAGATGGACTAAATTCAATGGATGAGATGACTAAATGCTATAGATACAGAAAAGGAAAGTGATGCCAATGACAGTCTGTGTTGGCTGGGTGGACAGCAGCATCTCATCCTACCTCCACTAGTATGAAGGAGGCTGATCACAGAAGAAGGTATCACACTACACTGAGAAGCAGGAGTTTTTTCCAATGAGATTGTGCTATTATGCTACATCACCTGAGACATTTAATAGCTACACTAGACTAAGAATTTAAGGCATATGATACCATTCTGCTACAGAAGAAGACAATGAAAACCAAATTTTCCATCATGACTCATTATGCATAATACAAACTTCAGACACTAAGTGCATTACATGTAAATATTACCAACTCAAGCTGATTGATAGAAAAGAATTAATCTAAGTGATGGCTAATCATATTGCCCTTATTTTGTGAGGGACTACATATGTCACCCTCCAGGCAATGGAGAAGGACATTCAACAAATTTATCTCACAAGAAGTAGCTGAGAGAAACTCCTTCTTTTCTTGCATGCTTTATGTTGTATCTATCAAAGGGTATGTCCTGCCTATATTCTGTTCAACTATCTTTATCTATCTGTCTATAAGCAGAAGCTTTGATCAAAATAAAGTGGAGAACAAATATTTAATTAAATACAATAACATTAAACCTCTTTAATAATAGAGTTCTCCCATTACAATTTGTGACTTTTAAAATACATCCCCAGTCTCTATTTAACCATCATTTAAGCCAATTATATTTTAGTCACTATAACAGAATTTGTGCTGAGAATGTCCAGATCTGACTTAGAATTAATTTGGTTATAATAAGATGGTAATTTTAAGCAATATATAAATTTTTAAAAAACAGAAAAGACTCATACTGTCATAACAAATAACTAACCAAATCTTTGCCCCTGTGTTACTGAAGAGAGAAGTAGATAGACCCCAGTAGGTTTTCAATGAGGCAATACAGGTCTTGTTGGAATACCTTTATTTTAAAATGTCTTGATATATCAGTTTTTAAAATGCATCATTCCTCAAAACCACACAAAAGCCATCACTTCAAAAGCATCTGATTAGTCTGAACACAATCAAGGGCATGCGAGATAGCTGCCATTTAGTTTAGCCAAAGCAATCCATGCCAACTGCAATAAACCCATCAAACTGTCATAGAGTCAAGCTGTGACAAAAAGACGACCGTGATTACATACAATAGTTTCTTTCGGTGGCTTTATAATTTCAATTTTTCAAACATTTCAAGATTTTCAATACTTATAGTAGCAATCCTTTAGTATAGAATATTTTCCCTGGGAGTTACTATCAACAACTTAGCCTATTGGTTTTTTCCCCATCATTGAATCAAGCCTATAAGCTCATCAGACAAGAAACATTGTGATTACAGTTGTATATAAAGTATTTCTAGAGATCCAGCCAATCAAAACAGATATTTAAGTACCTATTTTCTTTGATATGTGCATAAAACTCCCATAAAAAGGCAAAGTTACAGTTGAGAAGCCTGAAATAGAACCTGTATCTAAAATAAAAACAACAGTTTTCCCTTCACCCTGAAAGCCAATGACCCTCTGGAAAACAACAAAAGAAAGGAGACTTAGTGATCATGTCCTAAGATGTAAATTGAAAAATGCATTGTGCTCATTATGACAATCACAAAGCATAGAGAAGAAGGACACTCAAGATTAAAGAAATTTAAGACAAACTATTTAAATTGTTCTTTCAAAACCACTACGTTATTTAAAAGAATCCTTCAGGCAGATGGAATACTGGAACCTCAAGGTGCATTTTCCTCTCCACAGATGTATTTTATGCAGCACAAATGCTGTTGGGAACTTCGCCGCGTGCTGCAAAGAGTACAATGCTGGCGAGGGACAGAGGGGCACAAGGTGGTGATTGTCTGCTCTACAAAGCTCTAGGATTAGCACTATGCTTAAACAAGCGACTGTCAGAGTTCAGAGCAAGAAAAAGACAGTAATGAGGATAGAATTTATGAGCGTTGCCCAGACTGCATCTTGCTGGGCTTATTACTTAGCTGACTGAAATACATGTTGTCCCAACCTTGAATACATATCGGCTATGTCAAAACACTGACTTAGGTTTGTGGTGTTAGCTCATCTGTGTAGACTTAAAAATGCCATATTCCCTTTCTGCCAGGCACCACTTTTAACATGGTTGACTAGGACATGATCTACAAGCTGTAGTAAGATCTTTGAATAATCATGTAATAAAGAAAGCAATTTCTTTCTGTGTGATTTTTCAGATAAAAAAAATATTTTTGATGAGTTTGAGGGGAGAAAGAGGTTTCTAATGATTCAGACTGTCTGAATGGTTGGACTCTGGCCTGCTAGGATTTAAAGAGGCACTCAGATGCAGCTGATCTCTTCCTTCTGCTGAGCACTCTTGAGCTGATGAGAGTTCTTACAAAATGAAAACTGTAGAAAAATTACCCAAAGGTATTATGAAGAGTAAGGATAGTTATGCTCTACAAACACTTAAGCACCAATTTAATTCGAATTATTATGGTTTCAACAATATTCCTGAACTACCATCACAGAGGAAGAAAGTTGCTGTTCCAATTTTAGTTCTGGGTAGGTGAGGGTAGGGATGGTAAAAAACTTGTCTCAGAAGTTTAGACATCTATGACTACAAAAAAGAGAAATAGCACAAGAGGAATCCACCACCTTCAAATATTTAATAATGAGCAGTGCTATTATTTAATGAAAGCTGTAACTTCTCAGAATCATGTAACATTGCCATGCAACCAAAAATTTTCTGAAAACACAGCAAGTGCTATATGGACGTCCCATTGTAAAAAATGGTGAGACAGAAGTGAGAAAGTAAAACACACATCTAAGTACTTCCAAATAAGCAGGATTAATAATTTCTCTATCTGAATTATCTGCCTCCTCCTGGACCATGGTAAGTACTACATCAGAGCTTTGATTTACTTATACCATGCCTTTCTAATTTTTTTTTCCCTCCTTGTTATTCTTCTCACAGACTCACAGAATGATTGAGGTGGAAGGGACACACAAGTATCATTGAATCAAACTCCTGACCCTAAACAAAACAGCCCCAAGAATCACATCATGTGCCCAAGAGTCTTGTCCAAATGTTTTTTGAACTCTGTAACTCTGTCAGGTTTTCTGCGACTGAGGAGCCCGTTCCAGTGCCTAACCACTCTCAGGGTCGGTGATTATCCAATCCTCCAATTTATCAAGGTCTTTCTGTAGGGCCTCCCTGCCGTTTAGGGAATCAGCAGCTCTGTCCAATTTTGTATCATCTGTGAACTCCCTTCTAGTCCTGCATCCAAGTAATCTAGGAGGATGTTGAAGAGCACAGGGCTGAGGATGGAGCCCTGCAGAACCCAACTGGTGACAGGTCCCAGGTCTGATGTCGCCCCATTCACTGTAACCCTTTGTGCCCTACCCATGAGCCAGTTGCTCACCCATTGCATGTTACGTTTATTCAGCTGTGTTGGTCATTCTGTCCAAAAGGATACAGTAAGTGACAATATTGGAGGCTTCATTTAAATCCAGGAAGAGGACATTAACTGGCTTCCCTTCATTAACTGGTGGGTTACCTTGTCACAAAAGGAAATGAGGTTTGACATGCAGGACTTTCTCCTTATGAAGTCATGCTGGCTGTGACCAATGGCTGCATTGTCTTTCAGGCTTTTCTTCAGTATCTCCCAGAAGAATCTTCTCCATAACTACCAGGCACTGAAGTGAGACTGACAGGCCTTTAGCTTCTGGGGTTCCCTTACTTGCCCTTCTTGAAAATCAGGAAAATGTCACCCATCTTCCACTCAGCTGCGATCTCTCTGAATTCACAAAACCACCCAAAAATCATCAAAAGAGGTTTTACGATACCATCAGCCAGCTCCTTGATGACTCAGCTGAATCCCATGAGGCCTCATGGATCTGTAGGGATCCAGCTGGAGCAGCCGATCCTGGACAATTTCAGGGTCAGCTGGGAGTTGAACATTCTCCCAGTCACGGTCCTTCAAGCTCATGGCACTGAAACCCCCTTGGTTCCTCATCCATGTTGAAGACAGAGGCCAAGAACATGCCTGGTCCCTGTCCCTGTCTGGGAGATGACCATCCTCATCCTGTAACAGTTATTTTTACACTGCCTATTGCCATTAATATATTTGAAAAGCTCTTTTTATTGTCCCTCACATTTCTGGACAACTTTCTTGCTTATAAAAGCATAACCAGATTATGACATTTCTACTAGAAATCAGAATTACTTGTAAAATATCAAAAAAAAAACATGTAACTGAATTATTTTTGTGGGGAATGAGGAATATGATAAAGAGCTCCTTAAAAATATGCTTTAATTGACCTTTGAATCTTGTTTAAGTTTCTGTCTTGTATTTTTAATTTGTGATAACTGTTTTCTCTTTTTCTATTTATCAGCTTTCCTAAAGTTTTCACACATTCAAGACATTAATCTCTGATTCTGTTATTTCTATGGTATTTTTTCAGTGACATTATACAACATTTTTTAACATTTACATTGATTGGAGAAAAACACATTGAGTATTAATTTAAAGAAGGCTCCTTAGAATTTATATATTCTTTTTCTTCCCTTTCCCACTTCCCATTACATTCTATTTTAGTGATGACATCCAAGTAAAAATGAAACTATTATCTTTACTTGCCAAAGGATTAATGAAACAAAAGAGAGCTGGCATCTGGGCCCTTCTATTATTTGACAAATAAGCTTTGATGAGAAGAGTTCTGTATGATGGAGATACAACTTTTTCTAGTTTCTCAACATTTTAAAGCAACTACACTCAAGACTGGCGAGGTACAAAGCCATTTATTTTAAACTATTTAATAAAATTACAATTTAAGAGGAAGGAATGAAAAAATAGAACATTACCTGCTTTTTCCTTCATTATAAGAGTATGGTTTGATAAAGCTAGTTTCCCACTTTGAGTTCTGATTTTACAAAGCAAATAATTTTTAAAATTATGTAGCTATTTTAGTTCTCATTGCTTTTCATTTACAATAAGTATTTTTAATGTATTTACTTTTTTTGTTTTTGGAAGAAAAGCACATGACCTTTATATGTGCTGCAAATAAACAAACAGCACTTAACATTCATTGAAAATACCTAACTCGAGACACCCTTAACATATAAGCATTCTTATTAACTGTTTTAAAAATTGATCAAAATAAGATTTTACTATTTTTTCAGTTCTAAATATAGAAATTCTAGAATCTTAGATTAAAAAAAGAACAAAGATTAATTAACTGGCATAACATTTACGTATTTTATATGTAACTACAAAATAGTATATAATACTTTATAAAAAGACCTATAGAATTGTCTTTAGTTGCATTATTTGTCTCTTCATAGGTTTGGATTTCTCATTTCACTGTGAAAGCTTATTCCATCTCCTACACTGAAAGGGCCAAGATGAAGGAAAAATGAAGATCTTGGATTTGAAAAGACTAAAGTATCTGAAAGAACATATACATCCTTAGAACAGGCTTCCAATCTAGCAAAGAATTTTTTTTTTTTGTTCTTCAGTCTCACAAAAATTCACAGTGACATGAGTTTACACAGCTGTAGCTATGTTAAAACATATATTACATCTGTTCAGCACATCCTTGTGTGTTTTTATATAAATTCATATATATATGAGATATATTTTCTAACATTTCAGAAGGGATAGGAAAGGAAGGAGAGGTGATGGGGTAGTTATTGTACATTTGGGAGGGTTTTGATTGTCTAGAGCTTGATGATGCTCTAGGGATCAGGTGTTTATGGTCAAGTGTAATTGGGGGAAGGCCAGTAAGGCAGGTGTCCTGGTGGTGGTGTGCTACAGACCACTCAACCAGGGTGAAGGTGCAGATGAAATATTCTATAAGCTACTGGTACAAGTCTCATAGTCGCTAGCCCTTGTTCTTGTAGGAGACTTCTAACTTACTAGACATCTGCTGGAAATACAACACGACAGAGAGAAAGTGGTCTAGGAGGTTCCTGGAGTGTGTGGAAGAGCACTGCCTGACACAGCTGGTGAGGGAGCCAACTAGGGAAGGCTCTGCTTGGGACCAGAGAAGGACTGGTGGGTGATGGGGTGGGTGGAAGCCATCTCGGCCACACGGACCATGGAATGATACAGCTCTCGATCCTTGGAGAAGGAGGGGGCACAGCTGAACTGCAGCTTTGGGGGCAGATTTTGGCCTATTTAGGACGCTAATTGAGAGAGTTCCTTGGGAAGCAGTCCTGAAGGGCAAGGGAGTCCTGGAAGGCTGGACACTCTTCAAGAAGGAAATTTAAAGGTGCAGGAGCAGGCTGTTTCCAGGTAGCAAGAGACAAGCCAGTGGGGAAGAAGACTGTTCTGACTGAATAGAGGGTTTTGGCTGGAACTTGGGAAAATAAGAAGAGTTTGTGACCTCAGGAAAATGGAGTGGGTAATGCAGGAGGACAACAAGGATGTCATGAGGTTAAGTAGGGAAAAGAGGGGAACAGCCAAAGCCTAGCTAGAACTTAATCTGGCTACTTCCGTAAACGACAACAAAAAATTTACTATAAATCAATGAGCAACATAAGAAGAGCTAAGGAGAATCTCCATTGTTATTGGATGGGGAGGGAAACACAGTAACAAAGAGAGAGGAAAAGGCAGAGGTAGTTCAGGTCTTTGCTTCAGTATTTAACAGTAAGAACAGCTGTTCTTAGCCCCCTAAGGTGGAAAACAGGGAAAATGGGCAGAATGAAGACCACATAATTCAAGGGGCAGTGACGGCGACCTGCTACACCACTTAGACACACACAGGTCTGTGGGGCCAGAGGGCACCAGACAAGGGTACTGAGGGAGCTGGCTTAATCGCTCACTCTTTTCCAACCTAGCTAATTCTACAATTTTGCAATTAGAACAGTATTTTGCATATGATTATCTGAACAAAATAATTATTTTGTGTCTCATGTAATTTTTTTTTTTTTAAAACTCCATTCTCAGGAACAACAAATACAAGAATTTTTCAAACATATATTTGGAAAAAAAATGTCAGACAAAAATATGCTAAATTTTATTTACGGATTACATGCTGACATCAAGAAAACTCTTCCAGTTTAATATCACCACAGCTTTATGTAAATTCACACTCTGGTTTGTTTTAGTGAATTTCCACACTACCTGCTCTGAAGTTGCCAACAGAAATACATCTTTTGAAAACATGAAGTGCAAGTCTCAAAAGTCTTTTACATTCCTTAATCATTGAACTTTGCATAGAGCAAATGGAAATAGAGTGCATTTTAGTAAACCATATATGCTGAATTTTTAAACGGAGGGCACTCTTCATGCCATATGCATGGATGACTGTCAGCAGTGTAAGGGCAGGAATGGATAAGCACCCTGGTCTCAGAATGCCAGCAGTTAGAATTCTTTATGATAAGTATTTCCCTAAGTTCAGTTTCATAGAATGGGCACATCTAAGACATTTTTAAAAATTAGAAAAGAAAAAATAAAAAAAAAAAGAGGATGCCATATTACAGGTAATTCTGTAGCAAAACCAACTGTCTTCCTCCAAATGAAATGCAGGTGATTGTTCTGAACTGATCAGGAGGTCTACAGGTTTCATATGAGCATGAGATATTCCAGTAATAAAAAGCACAAGTTTTCTCATAGAGTACCTTCCATTCACTTCACTAGAATCCCAGTTTGGCTCAGGAAAACTGGGAGAGCAACGAGAGCAAAGAGGAAGTTGTCTTTTTATGAAACACATTTCAATACACACAGTACAGCGTGTTGGGCTGCTAGAAGTGCTTCTGCAGGGGGTGGCCACAGTGGGCTGCACTGGCTAACCTCTCTGGAGCCTGGATAAGAAGGTACAAATTAGACCACTTCTACCCCCAGCTGTTCTAATCGAGGATGGTGCTGGTGCAGAACTGACCTCAGAATTAGGGAACTGTGACTAGCTTTCTGTACTGATGAAAGGGATTATGTGACATGGATGCTCATGATAGCAGGGGACTGTGGTTAATGGCAGGAAGCTAAAAATCCAGCCACTCAAATGGGCCTGTGCCTGTCTGTCTTCAGGTTGCAAGAGAGGATACGTAAAGAAAACCTGTGAAAATATTTTCTACAAGCACAGTATGATTATGATTTAAAGATGATTATAGCTACTGTCCTACAAGATTATGCATAGGTCTCTGAGAAATTTTTCCCAATAAAAGCTGTCTTTTTAATCAATGTCACTTCAAAACTCAGGCCTAAGTTCACAAACTTCTGATAATGCCATCTTCATGGCATTAAAAAAATTATTTATTTTAAATAAAAGTATTGTTATATTAATTTTCACTATCTTGAGTGTGCTGTGTTTACCTTTGTTAAAGAGGATTTGTGATCCTTTAATAACATACTGTGAAAACCTGTGGTCTACTTTATCTCTCGATACAACTTTTCTGACTGCAGATAGGATTATATTTCCTACCATGCACAGATTCAAGTCATCAGGAGTGTTGTCAGTGTTTTTAAGAAACAAAAAAAAATCACAGAAAATATAGGTCATCTGGTTAAACTGTCCATAATACTACTGGAATAGAAGCAGAAGAAATACAAATATTTTTGATAAAATTTTGCAGCCTGGAACACTTCATATAGAAAGGAAGCAAGTTCAAAACACTATTTCTTTTAATAAATACATGTCCATTTTTAAATTTGTTTCCTGGCATTCTTGTATTTTCTTAAAAAAAAAAACCTAAAAAAACAATACAGGGCTTCCAGGTTTGGAACAGAGTAATATGGAAAGAAAATTACATTTAGAAGCAGTTCATGCTGTGGATGGAGCACCTGGTCTCATGACTGCGAAGTAATACTTTTTTGTATTACTTCTGGCTCCAGGAATGACCATTGCCCTGCATCTCATTCCTCACCACCTGCCCTATTGTCCCCTTGACATCAAGGGACCTCCTCAGACGGCTCCAACCAGCTGCATCTGCTCAGTGCCCACCATCAGTAGCCCCACTCTGCTCACCATGACAAGGACGACTATTTTCCTATCAGTAAAAGAACACAGAAACAGCAGAAAATTTGTATACTGCAGTCAGCTTAGTAGTGGTGTCAGCCTGGCAATATCAGAAAAACTTTCTCTCAAGCTGAAGTGGATTCTCCCCAGTACAGCCTTCATGATGTATGGTGACTAAAATCTGTTCCTGTTGTGTGCAAAGTTGAATTTGCCTTTAGGCACAGCAGGCTTACTAAGATTTAGTAATACTAGTAGTAAAGGTAGACAGGTGCTGCACGGGGAGCCCAAATCAAATAGATCTAAAAGATCTTCTACTCTTTCTCAGCATGAAATGATAATCAGGATGTGTCATGTCTGCACCCTTCTTAGTTTATGTGAAGAAAATGGTTTGGCTACCTGAGCAGAGACCAAAAGAACATGTGCACACACCTATGAACATCCTCCAAAGGCACAGGAATAACTGGACTGCCACAATGCTTAGCAAAAAAAAAAAAAAAACAGTTTTATAGCTAAGAGCCTCTGAAAGCTTACCCTGGAACACCGATTTTTTTACCTCACAACTCTTCCAGCTTCATGTTATAGAGCAAAACAATTGTTCAAGCTTCCCTCTGCAGCATTATATTCCAGTAATAATTCTGGCTGCTAACAGGAATGTAGAATACAGATTACAATACTTCCTGTTAACATAAATCTAGCAAAACATATCTTTCACTGGCAAAAATTTTAATAGACTACAAAAATAACCTCATATAATTAAAACACCCCTCATATAGCTTTGTGCAAAATGCAAAAAAAGGAGTTTCTCTCTAGGAAAGAAAAAAGAATGTAAATAGGAATTAAAAACATTAAAAAAATATGTTAAAATTAGTTTTTGTTTCAAGAATTTGTTTACTACAGCATAAACAACAGTGGCCTTCCAAACTGTTGCTATAAAGCTTAATGAAAATTTTTTGTATTAATCAGGATTGGGATTTGTTGCTATTTAAAATATCTTTTATATTAAAATGAAAAGTATTTTAATGGGAAGCTAGCAAGACATACTTAAATGGAATCAGTATATTTTGAAAAAAACTTATTTTGTGAAAGAATTTACTTCATCATTCTCTCAATGCAATTAGAGACAAAATTAGAACAGATCTATAGTCAAAGATTTAATCTTAAAGGTCTACAGACCTTGTATTATGCTACTATTCAACTTGGAGGAATTGTGTTAATTATGAGTATGTACTATGTAGGCTCTGACAGTAGACAGATATTTTAGATACTGTATACTGCTGTCATTTGTGCCCAGAGTGAAAGACAGCTACTGAGTACTGCTACAAGGACAATATACTGAATGTAATAAAACTTTTGGTGCAACCAAGGGACTTTTCATTTCCTCTTGTTACCTCTAGAGAACATAATGGATTATCAGAAGACAAAAATAAAATATATGATTGCATGTAAATTATCTTGTAGAAGAAAAGAATGCACAGCTTTTAATCAATATCACTAAATATTAAGATTTCTGTGCAGGTGTTATTCTGTTTTTTCTAATAAACAAAGACATCTGATTTCTCACAGATGCATTGTTAACCCATTAAAATGAGATTAAAAGATCTTCTGGAGCTATTCAGTAGTAATACAACAGGTCTTACATGCTTGTTTCATATCTAGAGTAACGTATAATATTTTCCTTAATGTTGCTATTTTGAAGTGTTTTAATTTTGGCGCATAATTATCTTTGATCAGCAGTTCTTCAAGACCTCTTTTTTCAACACTGAAAAAATATGTGTTTCTTCACATGGAAGATATGAAAGAACCATTCAAAATATTAAAAAGTTTCAGAAACACATTTTAAACATCATATGATACGTATTTGAACTGCCTCACTTCAGAGAAATTCAGCCTTGGATATTTATGGAGGAATGAAAAAAATGCTTTACATATGAACTGGAAGAAAAGAAAGTGTGTCTATATGTGCTATGAACTTTTGAATTTCATAATGCTAAAACATCTTTGACACAAGCATTGAATTGATTGAGGTTCTGAAATATTGATTGATCAAGTGATTGACTGGTTTATTTTTTAGCAAAAAAAGAAAAAAAACCCCACACTACTGCTTTAGGCAGGTGGCTCCCTTCAGTCATTTACTATAAAAGTGCAAAATAATGACAACTTCATGCTGTATCTCCAAATTCATAAAGTTCAACATTTCTTCTGCACCATATCTGATATGGTGTGCAAGTCCATCAGGTTCTCTCATTGTGAGATTCTACAGAGAAAGTAATCATTTGAGCCACTCATGTGATAAACCAGCACTTGAAACACTCAAATGTCAAGTTGTTTTCATCACATCGACAGCAGGTCTTAGACTTAATCTTTCCTTGGTTTATGCCACTACTTTGCCTTTACTTTGCTGCAAAATGTGAAACCGCCGTGTATATGCTAATGGAACTGTCTTGCCCATTAGTTCTCCAATTTCATCTATATTACCCTTCACCTGTTAGTGAACAAGGCAATGGTGCATATTATTCTCCCCTCGATGCACATCCCATTAGACTTCAGTGGAGAATACACCCCCCTTGTGTGTAACCAAGATGAGATTCATAGAGATTTCCATTTGTGTTTACAAGAGCATTGTTTCTTTAGTATAGCATCTGTGCTTTTTATATTCATACAAGACCCACAGACTGAGAGCTTTGATATGATTCCAGCTTCTCCTAAGCTCAAAGGCCTGTGCATCCATAGTTATGGCTACCTTCCATGACCTCCAGAATATGCAGCATTCCTTCCAACAACATAGATGAGTTTTCAAGTAATACCGATTACTTATCACAAAGTCCTTTGCTAGAAATTACACCAGGTGAACACATGCTTTTAACAGTCAACAGATTTTCAAATGTAAGATTGCATAAAAAACATTCTGAATCATAAACAGATTGTTTTATTTATAATTGTCCATATTTGTAATTGAAGTTTTTTCTACAGATGTAACTTTATATATATTTCTGTTCATATAATTGTATGTGAACATTTGAATTAAGTTAGTTAGCAATCTGATGAGTTCAATTAAAGTTGATGATACTGTACTATACTTTAAATACTGCTGTGAATTGGCACTGTATGCTTTCCAAAACAACATGATATAATAGGATGAAAAAACCAATTATGCCTTAAAATGGATAGAGAGCAATTGACAATGACATTAAGTTCTGTTCTTTGATGATAGCAGGTAGCACAAATAATCCGTTCTATATTTTAGGATTTCAAAGTCAGTGCTATGAAGAGATACCTTAACTTTATTTTGAACAGCCTCTAAAATCTAAGTTGCTATTGCAACAGCTTGCATTTTCAATGTCATGCTGAAATTCAGAAATATAAATTGCTATCTCTGAAACCGAGAGAAGTGTAAACTATTTATTTTACCTGTGGTTGGGCACTAGAAGACATGGTAGATTTTCAGATCTCTTTCTATAACTCTCTTGTTAAAATATTCCCCAGGGGAAGTGCTATACTATGGCTAATTTGAACCTGTTTACATTAGAAAGTGAAAGAACTTTTTGTATGCTGTTAGTCACAAACATTTCCTAGTCTCATCCTGTCACTTCCCCATGGGGGTTCCTGGTGCCATTCTTGAGTGTACAATACCCATTTCTGTTGAATGGCTATGCTGATTGCTTGCTTCATCCTTTTCATCTCTGATTAAAGTCTGAATACAGAAAATTTTTACAGGGTATAGTTTCAATTCTATAGGGACTATATAAATTTAGAAGATAATCTAAATTCTAAATTTAAAGTTCAGCAAGTGCAATCATGGAGGAAATTCCCCCATAAACTACAGCATATTCATAACAGCGTATTTTTGGTGACCAAAGAAGCATAAATTTGCTATGTATTCTGAAAAGTGTTTGTAACTTGGACTTGTAATCTAATGTCTTTGACTGAAAGCTGACTTCCAAATGTGCCCTCAGCATTAATGCAATTTACTGAAATTAACTTTAGCAAGGTATTATAAGTTATTTTAAAAAATCAAGATGAATTTTAATTTGCAATGTAAGAGTATGTTCATTTTGAACTGCACTATTATGGTTTGAATCTTTCTCAAATGTCATAATCTGGGGATTTCATTTTTTTATTAAAGCCATAAACATTCTGGCTAGACTTTTTAATTCCAGATTTACAGATATAATGATGTCTAATGAAAAATAACAGCAAACTACATGCCATTTCAATGAAGCTTAAAGATTGTTTCTCAGCATTTGGACAGAATACTTCAGGCTTACAAGTATTAGGAATCTGCAAACACAGCTCTGAAATACCTAATGAGGTCTCAGTGACCTAGAAAATGCAGTGTGTGGAAAGCAGCTTGAAATAGTGAGGTCTGTTCAGAGAGTAGCAAACAATGGTTTTCACTGAACAGTAACTTAGGTATGTTTGTCTGTGAGAAAGAATTAAATACCCACTCTTTCAATTAACATTGAGTTGATAGGAATTAGGAAAGCCAAGTGAGAAACTGAGTCTCACAACAGTTTTTATATTTGTAAATTCCTACTACCCTTTTCTGAGTGACTGAGAGAATTTCATGCTTCATTAAAAAAAGAGTGTATAGCCTGATCTTCAAAGAGAGGGAAAGAAGGGTGGTAGAAAGATGGAGGAACGAGACAAGCTGAGGGCATATCTGCATGAATGCCTGCAGATAGGCCTTGGGTAAATGTGGCCTAAAGATCAAGGTGACTGCATGTGAGAAAATGCTGAGAAACTCTGTAGTAATGCAGTGCAAAGCTCTCAGCTCACAAGACCAACTGAGATTCATTTTTAATAGTTGCACAAGTTCTTTTTAGCTACATCCATTTTTCTATTAATGCAGTTTGAACAGAAAACTGTTCAGCATCCCCAAACAAGAAACTGCATAATTTTTTCTATTAGTTTTTCTGGATTAAGACTAATAACTTTTTTCCAGAACCAGTAATCTAGATCAAGTTAGTTTATGTAAATAATGACTTGCCTAACAGTTGGAAAAAAATATCTGAATTAAGTGTGGAAATAGAGCAATTTAATGTCCAGCTTTGAGAAGTTATTTATGAGTTATTAGATTTCCTTGACTTTTTAGGCTGACATTATTTTTAGTGCAGTAATATGTGTAGTAAAATAATATTTGAGAGAAAAATACTTATAGTAACCTGGAAATAAACACACCATTTCATCAGTCATTATGCATGAATAGGCTAAATAAAAGAATAATTAAATATTTTGTTGATAGAGAATGAGATCACTACATTCAGATCTTGAAGGAATGGGTAAAAGGGAAATTTTTAAACCCATGGAATAGAGACCAAGAAGACAGCATTAGTAAATATAACAGACTCCTTGGAACAAATACGAAAAACTGAACACCACAGACATCTTACTGTTTCTACCTAATAGAAGAGGGAACCTATCTACAGCAATTCTTCTGGGAATTTATGAAGAATAATTACAGTTCAGAATAATAATTTCCCCATCTGCTTTTGCAGGCAGAGTTTTACTTAAAGAATAAAGGAGAATTAGAAGATAAAGAGCTTTATTAAATTGCCTGGAAAGGTTGAAGATCCCTTGCTAGATTTAGGAAAGCAAACTTTAGATCCAAACAAGCTCAGAAACTGAATCATGAAGCAGGATTTGGGCTCAGGATTCAGTTCACTGAATACACACAAACAGCAACAACCAGCTTTTTCTCCAGCAGGAGTATGTCTGCTAGAGGTTTTACAAGGGGAGATAGCTATAGGCCAAGAGGGAATGATTTTAGAGTGAAAGAGGAGAGATTTACATTAGATGCTAGGAAGCAATTCTTTACTCAGAAGCTAGTGAGGCACTGGAACAGGCTGCCCAGACAAGTTTTGAACATCCCATCTGTTTTCAAGACCAAGTCTGATGGAGCCCTGTTATAGTGGATGGTGTCTTTGCCTGCCCATGGTGGTGTTTGAGGGGTCTGCAACTAAATGATTTCTAAAGATTTTATTAAATGTTTTTTTTTAACCATTCTGTGTTTCTGGGTTCATTATTTCCTATTTTGACCAGAATTAAATTCTACACTTTCCAAAAAGGATTAAGCAAAGCTAAAATAGGCACAATATATAATCTGCTCTGGCAGAAGTAATTGAGAGTGCTTACAACTACATATGCTTCTATTCTATGACATAGGACTGGGGAATTAAAAGTGAAACATACAGGCAGCACAATAAAAACTTCTTTCCAGAAAACTTCAAGAATGTGTAACAAAGACATACTTCTTGGCTAAGAAGTAATTTGTGCTTGAAGTACTTGGAAAAATAAAAATATAAGTCATCAGTTTAGTCAACAGACTTGAGTATTCAGCTACTGCCATTTGGTATTTGCAAATTTTACCCAATGTAAAGTTTCATGAGCAAGGCCAAACCACAAGTTCTTCCAGCCAATGATTTTGTCTTTGACCGTGGACAAAGACAATATGCTGATTGTAAAGGTATAAGAAAAGATTTACTGGGAACCTATGGTTTCATGATAATATGGTAACTCACTAGTAAGGGCTGCCACTTTCATGACAAACCACTCTTCATTTTTCTTAGGTTACATCTTGAATTTTGTAATACCAATGTCTAAGTCAAATACCTATAAACAGAGAAACAAATAACATTTAACAACAAAACTGAAAAGGCTAGGAGAAAAGCTGCCTGTAGTTTATAAAATCCTAAAAGAGATATTAATAAATAAGATTTTAATATTGCTATCCTAATGCTACTTGGAACAGTACAAGTAGTTGCTGTGAAACGGATTTCTGAAATTTTCAGTTCCCCAAAATTCTGTGTATTAATAAACAGTCGAAGTATGGCCAATACCTTAAATATAAAAGATGATAAATCACACAAAATAGGTATCCTGTAAACATAAAAATACACTTCATGAATTTCAATTTTGCAGGCAAAAAGCACCCAATTGAAGAATCACATTTAAAAAACTGTAGTTGTGGAAAAAGGCACTTAAGCTCTTGATTTCAAACCATCAGAGGATGATTATTTACTTCCATAAACTCAGGAAGCCTGATGCAAAGCCCCTCTTTACAAAGCCAATTCTTGAAATTAAGTATTAACCATAGAGTAGTGGTACAAATAGGTAATCTTTGAAAAATTGGTATATTTTCATAGTCTGCATGGAATAGAGAAAACAGAGCACCTTACATCTTGGGAGTTCACAGAAATCACTCAGCAATACTCAGGACTACAGACACTTGTCTCAGCTTCAGCAGAGACATAGGTCCACCTCACAGGAACACAATGACCATAATAGTACCCATCACAGAAGTTATTCTCCTCAATTGTACAGGCACAGTGAAACCATGGGGCCAAATCTGAGCTTTCAAATGGCTCTAAAATTGCAATCGATGAGAAATGTTTGTGCCATAATTTAAAAGCCAAGGAAGGAATGGCTGCCCTGGTGTCAAGACAGCATGTATACACTATTAAAACTAAAACATCTCACCTGGAAAACTGAATTGCTTTCTTTGTTAGACAACAGGCTGCACTAAGAACTCTGATATTTTCCTGTTACAAGGGATCTTTTATGGAAGTACCAGATCAAACTTTAAAACTTTCTAATGAAGGTCAGACAACGGAATGTTTTTTTGTAGGAAGTGTTTAATAATATCCTTCTGGTACATGCTGATATAATTCTTCTGTTAGAGAACTGAAAAATATAAATAACATTGTCATTATAACCCCAGTCAGCATAAATTATGGAAAATTATGCTGCAATATGTCCGGTATAAGCTTCTCACTGTGAAATAGTATCCTTTTCCTCATGAAGATTTCAGGAACCATGTTTTTCAGGCTTTTCAAGAATAAATTTAAGGATACTTATTGAAAAGAAGCGACAGAGGGCAACTAAGAGAAGTAAATCTCTACAGACACTGTGGGAATTATAATATGGAAATTATTTAAAGACACTACATTGGAAAAAAAAATCCCAGGTGCATATTGCAAATCAAAAAAGGGTTAAAGAGGTTATGACAAAGAAGGAATTACACTTCAAATACTTGAGATCTTATTAGAATGAATAAAATAAAAAGAACAATGAACTCTGGCAGATTAAATGCAAAAGCAAAACCAAACAGTCTAAAAAAGGAGTTTGAGGAACAACTAGTAGAAAAGATATGCAATAATAATAAAGTTTTCTTAAAACGTATCAGGAAAAAGAAACATTCCGGGGATTCTGCAGGACCAGTTTAAGAGAATGATACAAAAGAATTGCCAGACAACCTGAGGTCATTCCAGAAAAACTAATTCCCTGCATTCACTGTGGAACAATCCCTTGCTAGCCACTGTCTGACAGAGAATCATCAGAGGATCTGACATTACAGATTGTGGAATTTATTAAAGAATACAGTGACAAAAAATGAAAGGCAATAAACACCTCAGGCCAGATGGTATTCACTAAGATTTTCTAAGAGAACCCAGAGGTGAAATGTATGTACTATTACTGTTAGTATAAAATATCTTCCTTAACTCTTCCTTGATTACAAAGAAAATGAAGGAAGGTAGGAAAAATCTGAGGAAATGCCTTCTCAAATGTAATCCAGATGTCTCTGCCAGGTAAATCAATATTCTAATTAATGGTCACATGAATAGATTTTTTCTACTTGGGAAGCATAACTTTGGCAAACCCTGAAGCTCTTTTGAAGAGCTTTTGAATCATGGAGCATGTGCATGATCCACTAGAGGTACAGAGTGATTCAGTTGAGGTAACATTAATCTCCAAAGGACTTCTAACACAAAGTGTAAGTTAAGGTTAGCAGCAGAAAGTGATCCAAGTACTAGGAACAGATCATGATGAAACACAATGAACATCAACGCACTATTTTCATTGCACCTGAAATACTTGTTCTCCCATGCCTTGAATACCACGTGTCTCCCCATCTCAGAAGGGAGTTTAGTAGCTATCAAAATAGTGGGAGCATAGTTTTGTGAAGAAGAACAGCATAGATTAAGGTTCATCTGTTAAAAGATGTATTTGTGTGGGTTTCAGAAGTTTACATCGAAAATCTTACTGAGATGGTGGATAGGGACTGGTCATCTCTTACAAGACCCAGGGACCAAAAATGAAACTAGAAGATACACTTGAAAGAAGAGGAGAGGATACTTAAACAAGGCACAGCTAAGAAAGGCTATAGATATGCAAAGTCTTCATGGGCTTGAGGGGAGACTGGAAAAGAGAGACAAAAGAAAGACCCACAAATAAGAAGACACACACATATGACCACATCTGTCTCTGTACAGTTCCAAGCTTAGAAGAGCTGGTAATTGGGAGAGTATTAGGGAATGAATGACCTGCCTTGCACAGCTCTCCTTCCTCTTGTATCCATCCCCGGCCACTCTTAGTGAACAGACTCAGAGGTCAGATAGAGCTGCTGCCTTATCTGCTGTGGCCATTGTTACATACTGAAGAGTTAAAGCACTGCCAGAAATGTGCCATACCCAAAAGGAAACAACCTGTATTATCCCATGCAATTTACTTGGCTACAAGAGTCTCTGTTTCTTGCAATCTGATTCTCAGGTTTGAGATATCAAATAGCAATCTCTGCTTTCTTTAATATGCAAGTAATTCCCTTAGCAGAAAGTGTTTCATTTTGTTAGTTACTGCATTGTAATAATTTGATATGTAAAATTCTTTAAAGTCCTTACTCCCTTGGACAGCTGCGTAAGTCTTCCAATTGCTTGCATAGCTGAGTGATTACAATTGTACAAATATTATCTATTTGATTTTAAGGAAATTTTAAAAAGTAATTGTCAAACAATGATTTTGCTCTGATTAAATAAATACTGCAATTGCAGGACTAGTGAGGGCATAATTTATGCCATGAATAATCTGTTACCATATCTGTCATCCCAAATCTTATTCAAACTCTGCATGTATTTGATGGAAATCCATCCTATCTAACCATCTAATACCTCTTCTTTTTTTTGAGTACACTAGACATTGTTTCTAACATTATTTTATGACAATCACAATTACTCTAGCTTATTACTTTATTGCTGAAAATGGCAAAATGTATTTATTCAGCTTTTTACTTTAAAATCAGCAGGCTATCATTTGCTTTATTAATCAAATCTAACCTTGAGGATTATAGCCACCAGTTTTAAGTTTATTTAATTGCTGCTACTCAGAAAATGAGAACTTAGTAATTCACTTACATTTACATTTTTGATGAGCTGCTTTTTTACAGCCCTCATTATATTTGGAAAGATTCCTTTTTTTTTTTTTCTGTTCTTTCTCACTGCATATAATATATCTTACAGTATTCTAAATCCTTTTGAAATGTTATTTGTTAGATACATACTAAGTGTAAAAATGAAATATCAGGTTTAGGAATTAAGGATAAAACATTCAAAGGCAAATTGTACAGGGAAGTTGCTAAAGTGTGTCTCTCACACAGACATCAGAGTTACAATAATTTCTTCTCAGCAGGGAAGAATGTTTATTAATACAAAAGGATAGCAAAAAGCGAAGATTTATTTTCTAAGACTCTTCTTCCCAGTACTGTTGGGTGCTGAGACACCCATCAAGGGCACTTCAAATTTCTCTCAGATTCCCTGCAATTTATGAGCCAGTTACCAAGTTACCAATATGAGTAAATAAACTTACATCAAACAGAAGAAACTATGGCTATGTCTTCATACTAGTGTGATTCCATGAGAGTAGATTTGTAAAGTTCAGCAGTGGATACTGAGACCCAACCACACACCACGCATGTTTCAGACTCTGTTATGGACTGTCTGTGTCTTTTGTCTTGACCCCACAGACTAAATATTTAGGAATTGGAGCAGATAATGCCTAATGCCAGAATATCTCAAAATTTTGTTTTAATCAAGAGATACATAGTTCATGTGCTGTGAGATTGCTCTGCAACAAGAAGGAAAGCATTTTATGAGTGGCAGGAATGAGATAATTTAGGATCCCCAAACAGAATCAGATGAAAACTGAACTCATGCAGATATTAAAAAAAAAAAAAAAAAGCCTTTTTACTAAAATTGATTCTTCAGTGCCAGCTAAGTATTTTACAGGAAAGTAGGATCCACTGCAGAGATCTCTGATCCTGAAGTTCTACAAAGAATAGCACATTCAGTACTTGCACATATTGTGGTGATCTCTAGTTCCAGCTTTGATACCTGCTCATTAGCTTTAATGGTAACAGTCTAATATAATAATGAGCTTTCTATGGCTGACGAGTACCCAAAGAAATGCTTCATGGTTGTTTTTTTCCCCCTGCCAATTTTTCCTACACAATACTTATATTACTCTTCAACAATCATCCAGGCATTTTGCTAAGTCATTAAAATAAGTTTATAGAAGAAATTAATAGCTCTTTGCCAGCAGTACCACCAGAAACACAATAATGTTTTTCTTAGAGATGGAAGTTCAGGCAGATAGTCATTAAAAAAAAAAAAAAAGAATTTCTGGATTCCCCTTATCTCCTCTGATCAGTGGTAAACCAAAAAAATCTTTGAGCTAAGCTACTCTTCCTTCACATTATGCATGGAAAATTTCTCCTACTGATCTATTAGTTCAGGAAATAGGAAGAAGGAGATGGGTAGAAACTGTTTTTACATTCACTAATAGCAGAGATCATGTGAGAATGCTGCAAGCTGCAAGTCTCAAATCTATGCTTGAATATGGAGTACCACAGATCTTAATTTTCCCAGATCTCAGCACTACAAAGGAAATAAAAAGTAAAGTGAAAAGCATTAGGCAGGATGTTATAATGGAAGGAATTGAGGCAGCAGCACTATTCATTGCTAAGCTCTTGATTATTTTTAAAGGAAAGGCTTATATCTGCTGAGACCTGAAAGCAGCCTGCAGCCTGCTGCAAAGAATGAAGGGAGATAACAAAGTCCAGACAGGATACTTTGATTGACAGCATGCAGACTGGTCCATGAGTAATGAAATCATAACCAGTATTTCTCTCATACAAAGTCATATGGAAAAATATAAGACCTGCTAATACAAGTTTTAAGAGTTTGCATATGAGAACCAATTAAAGACAAATGTGATTTATAATAATTGTGGCATTTTGGTCTTCTTAATGGCATCCTGGCTAGAGTTAAAGGACTCTTTTGTGACATCCATTTGCTCATCCCTTAATAACAATGCTGGAATGCTTTTGCTGGTTCACTTTGGGATTAACTGTGTTAACTCCTAACTGCAATCTAAAAATATTTACAGTGACGAAAGATATTTTCATAAGTGGAAAAGATGTTTTATATTTTAGGATAATGAAGAAGAGAAAATGGTGCTGGACTCAAGTTTAAGCTCTGTTATGACCTTGTGTAGACTAGACTCAATAAAACTCAAATAAGCTTAAGGCTAACAAACCACATTAGCAGATCCAATGTAGTGCAATTCTCCATAAGTAGCTCTATATCACAGCAGCAGGAATGAATCCTCTGCCTACTGTTATCTTTTTACTTCCACAAAATATCTCATATTAAAAATCATTTAAGTTGGAAAAGACCTTTTAGATCATTCAGTCCAACAACCATTAACCAGGCACTGCCAAGTCTGACAAAACACCATATCCATAAGAGCTATATCTACACATCTTTTAAATACTTCCAGGGTAGCGACTCAGCATCTTCCCTGGTCAGACTGTTCCAATGCTTGACAACGCTTTTGGTGAAGAAATTGTTCTTAATATCCAAAATCTAAACATCCTTGGGTACAGTGTGAGGCCATTTAATTTGATTCTGTAGCTTACTTGAGAGAAGAGACCAACCCTTACCTCTCTACAGTGCTTTTTCAGGTAGTGTAGAGACCAATAGGGTCTCCTCTGAGCCTCCTTTATTCCAGGCTAAACAATCCCCCCTCCCTCAGCCACTCCTCACAAGACTTCCTCAGCTTTGTTGCCCTACTCCGGACATGTTCCAGCACCTCAATGTCTTTCAGGAAGTGAGGAGTGCAAAAGTGAACACCATATCTAAGGCACAGCTTCACCCATGCCTATCACAACCCTGGTCCTCCTGGCCACGCTATTTCTGATCCAAACCAGGATGCCACTGGCCTTCTTGGCCACTGGACACACTGCTGGTTCATGTTCAGCCAGCTGTTGACCAGCACTTCCAGATTTTTTTTATACCACATAACTTTTCAGCCACCCTTCCCAGCCTGTAGAGCTGCATGGGCTTGTTGAGAGCCACAAACAGGACCTGGCACTTGGCTTTGTTGGACCTCATACAGCTGGCCTCAACCCATCCATCCAGCCTGTCCAGATCACTCTGTAGATCGTTCCTACCCTCCGACACACCAACACTCAGACCTAACTTGGTGTCCTCTGAGAACTTACTGAGAGTGCATTCAACCCCCTTGTCCTGATAATGGATAAAGGTATTAAACAGGGCCGGCCCCAGTACTGCGCCTTGGGAAACATCATTTGTGGCCAGCAGCCAGCTGGATTGAACTCCTTTCACCACCACACTCTGGGTCCATGCAGTCAGCCAGCTCTTAGCCCATCAAACAACCAAGCCACGAACAGCCAGTTTCTCCAGGAGAATGTTGTGGGAATTGATGACAAAGGCTTTACTGAAGTTCAGGTAGACAACACCCACAGCTTTTCTCTCATCCACCACGTGGATCATCTTGTCATAGAAGGAGATCAGACTGGTCAAGCAGGACCTGTCTTTCATAAAGCCATGTTGGCTGACCCTGATCACCCAGTTTTTCTCTATGTTCCACATGGTGGAACTAATTTTATCCCTTCTGAATGACCCAATTCTTTTTGTCTAATTTTAAACATCTATCCCTATCTCTATTATTTTAAGTCCATATAAGCTGGTGCAGTTCTACAAGAACAGTTTTTGCTCCACTTTGTACTCAGGTTTCTGTCACAATTTTGTACCATGTTAAAAATCCTTCCAGACACATTAGAGGAAAAGTGGATAAAAAACAAGGAATATTTAAATTCTGCCTGTTTACTGAAATTTAATATTTAGAGAGATACATAATTTTTTGAGATTTAACCCCTATCAATTTCAATCAAGTCTTTATCTTTTTTAATTGTCTTGTGCAGCCACAAACACTTGCCTCGGATACTTGGTTACAACTGTGAATCTACAAAGCAAAAATGGAAAACATACAAGTCAGCCAAAGCACAATTACGGCGCACATTGGAAATGCCCTCTTCCTATAAATCCTTAGAGAAGGATAAGGGGGAAGAAGTTTCCCAACAGCATGTTACAGACAAAAGCACAATCACTGAAATGAACACAGGCTACAAAATTCTAGATTCTTCTGCAAAAAAATTGACTTATTTGTTATCTCCATAAGGAAGCTTATGGATTGGCACGGTTGCCAGTTTGCCAACTTAAAAAGAGATGAAATAAGTCTGCAGCATCATTATTACAGGTCAACGGAATATAAGCCAAAAGCAACACAGTATTTAGGAAAGAGATGCTGATAATAAAAGAGCCACTCTAATTTCCTGTGGAGATCTTAAATTAGCTCTTCCCATATGCATACTGGTTCACACCAATAGTTCTGCAAGATAAGCACTTTTACATACCTCATTGGTAAGTAACTGATTTTCTTCTTAGAGAGCAAAAACTGTTGCATTAATATTATAATTGTGGATTTATGCGACAGGAAAGGCCACCTATTTGTTTTCTGGTTAAAAATACACCTTTGAAGTCAGAGAAACCTTATCCCTGTTTCTAGCTAAAAAACCCAGTAGTTTGCAGATCAGAGACTCAGTTAAATATAGAGTCACAATAGTTTACTTTTTGAAAAAACTCTCATTTCCTGCAACTGAAATATATTTGTTGTCTTCTACTGCCAGAGCTCGGGTTAGACAAAACATTAAAAAGAAATACATGGAGCAGCATAGACAAATATGTATTTGGAGCAATAATTTAAAAGCAAATAAAGTTTGCAAGGCAGATCAGACTGCAGCATTCATAGTGCTGTTAGTAACCCCACAGCTACCAGAATATACACCACACAAAATTATTCAGAGAAAAAAATCCTACAATATCTTTAGGCAACAAAGGATACTTCTGGTCATCGTGTGAATTCTGTGTGCTCAAACTCTGATACAAACCAAGGACTTTCTTCTTTGTACTAAGTATGGGAAAGCCTGCTCCTTTGAGAATTAGAATAGCTTTCGAAGACTTCTGATTTAAATTTCAAACTCTTGATCATAGACAGGGAGCAAATGTTTGTATCCTGAAATTGAAAATTGGGTTCTTTAGCTCTATACTGAGTGAAAATATTAAGCATTTTGTTGCATCCACTGTGTGAGCCCAGTTCCCCACTGTGCCTTCAAATCCACAGTGAATGAACCATATTTGGATCTGCTTATCAGAAGGAGACATTTAGAAAGACAAAGAGCCTGTCCTGCTAGACGGAGACTCCTGATGCTTTTAGATAGGCCTGCGGTGAACTGCAAAATGGGCCCTAAAATCAGGCTGACATGGTCGCTTAACAAGCTGTGGTATTAGCTGTTGGCTCAGAGAATTTCTAGTGTCACCCACAGGGCTGATGATGGCAGCCATCATAATTAGAATGCATGAATCAAAAACACCAGGTGAAGATTTTGCCTTGGAAGAAAGAAAAGAGAGAAGGAGGGAATTACCATGCCCTTTGACTACTAAGCTGCTGCATGCAGCTGGATCAGTGACCAACAGTGACTGGGCGGATTATGCTATGGAGATACTTGCTATAGCCTGATACTTCCCACACCCAGTGGCTGTCAAAGCAAATGCTGTGAACGACTTCAAAGGAAGTGATACAAGAGGCTACATGGGGGAGAAAGGTAACCCCACTAAAGACCGTGGGGGTGGGGGTAGGGGGATGCTTCCAGGCTTTTCTTTGAGTTTAGCAAACAATTTCTTTTAGAATTGGTTTATTTTATTAATTCTATCATTCTGAATTCATCTCTAAAAATGCAAAACTCTACTGTTTGCTGAAGTGGAAAATCTATGTAATCTTAACTGATATGACCTTGAAAGGGATTTGCTGAACTTTTATATGATTGGATTTTTCCCAACCTTTGTAGACTCTTGATTTTAAAATCTCCCTAACAAAAGCTCTGCCAGGAAAGCTGTTATTACAAAGATGCTTCTCAATGGGGAGAAGTGGGCTAATTGCAAGCACTTCAGTGAAATAAAGGAAGGTTTTGCAAACAACTACAGAATTGACAAAATGCACCACATTGCTGTTAACAGAAACTATGGGGGAGAAACATCAGAAATGGCAAAGATGTCTAATATAAATAGATGCTATAAGACTAGCTAAAAAAGGCTATACAAGATTTCAGATAATTCATAAACAGTAATTGCTCGTCTGACCTTGATGTGACTACAGAAATTCCATTAACTCACAAATCTTGACATTTAATTACATACTAAAAAATATTCTACCATTTATTTTGACAGGGTCTACAATAATCCTGCATTCGACTTTTATCCATGTTTTCAGCTGCTTTTCCCACACTGCAATTTATTTCCAAAGTCACAAATAAAAGCTGTAACACAGACTATACTGTTACCTAGAAAGTACTTCAGTGTTTTCTAAAATTTGAACTCAAATACTATAAAAAGTGGGGCTCACAATGACATGACACCCTTTTCTTGTTTTATGCACTTGAACTGAACTGCCCTACAGATTATTCATCTGAGATAGCAAAAATTCACTGAGGAAGACTGCAGCAAATTATTTTATAGAACAATTTAAAACTAGACAAAGAATGTCAAACATTATATTAATATATATTAAAAAACAAGAAACAAAAAGCTTACTAGATTTGGAAATGGTAAAGTAGTGTTTCAATAGACATCTATAACAATTAAAAAAAAATAAAGTAAAATATAATCCAGATAATGCAGCCAAGANCTAAAGTAGTGTTTCGATAGACATCTACAGCAATTAAAAAAAAAGTAAAATATAATCCAGATAATGCAGCCAAGATGACAACTGGCGTGGTGAAAAATATTTTTTTAAGTCCTAATGAGGAAGGTATTGGGTTTTTTTTGTTCATGTGGTCTAAAGGAAGTAGACTCTAGGGAGGTGAAAAGAATACTGTCTATCAGCTGTATTATCATACCCTCGAATTATTGGGTTATAGCCATATTTGAAGTGTTTTTTTCCCACTTTCATACAACTGCCAACAAGAGTAAATTTCTTTCCCTCTTTATAAGTACAGTTCCATTTTAAGGCACTTGACTATTCTACATTAGTTGCACTATCTCTACCTACTGTTTGACTTACCAATTCCAAATCACCATGTAAAATCTTTTAATATAAATACACTAGATTTCTTTTCCTGCCTCAGAACAAAAACTAATATTTTTACTGAAAATTTCTTGACTGTAAGGAATGATTTCACATTACCAATTGATTTGAAAAAAAAATTAAAAAAGGATAAATATTAAAAATTTTAGCATATCATGTGAATCAGGAAATATAATGGTTTTCAAAAGCAGCTTGATTATATATTCACATAATTTTACATATTTTGTCTCTAAACTATTATGAGGATAATAGGTGAAACAATTTTTTTTCTTTTTTTTTGGTGGGGGGATTGGGTTGGGTTTTGGTTTTTTTGGTGCACTTAGCAGTCTGGCAAAAGGAGCTCTGGTAGTTTCTTATTGCAAAAAAGATACAAAGACAGAATCCTATAGGATTCCCACAAATGTTACCCCTCATCAGTCTGAAACTAGGTCATAAGCTATATTTAAAAAATATATTGAAAACATAATATTCTACCTAAAAGATCCATATTAGTGTATGTATGTATGTATACATACTGTGACAGAAAAAAAGAAAATGCAAGATGTGTTATGGGTTACAAGATGTATTATGCTTCATTATTATTTCACAAAAGAAACAAAGGATTTACACATAACAGCACCTGCACGCATATATATAAAATAAATATACAAAACATACAAAAAACATACAAAAATTATGTAGTAGTGTATATATACACTACTAGCTATTTCTTGATGTTAAAAATATGGCTGAATTTATAGATATAAAAAAGATACTTAAAAAACTGAAATATTTCCTTTACTTGATTCTATTTATAACATTACTCTTCTACCTTCTACTTTTTGGTGGAAGCTACATCTCAATTTTTTTTTGTTCTTGCTACTTTTTAACAGACACTCCTTTCTGAATCACTGAGAAAGGAACCATTGACTTCTGCACTGGCTTCCTGTGATCTTCTCCCTCCAGTCCACCTGAAATCATTCTTAGAACACACATCTTGAATGTGTATTTATGTAGTGCCTTCTTTTCTCTCACTATAACAAGTCATTTGTGAAGAATCTCTCTCCAGCTATAGACCCCTTTAATGCTATCCCCAGACTTGTCTTGGTGCCCACTATTCCCTAATTCTGTGGCACAACTGAATAAACAACAAAAAACCCCATGTTTTTGGTTTAGTGTTATCAGCAACATTTTATCTCTCCTTTGACCAGTTCAAATCATTATATACTATGACAGCTCCATTAACTTCAATGCACTTACTATTTATGCCAGATAAGCTCTTTGCAGGTTTTTAATAGGAAACATTAGACTGAAAATGAAGAACACAAAGCAAATAAAATTGTCTTGACTCCCCCCCATCACATCAGTTGCATTCTCAAAAGTAGTTTCCATTTATACTCATCTAACATTCTGTTTCTTTCATTCCAGGTTTACTGTTCTTCAGACTGTTCCCAACAAATACTAAACACATCTTCTATTTGAGATCAAATCCTTGTACGTTCTGGGAGGAATATATTAAGTTTTCTGATTTGTTGTTGTTTTCTAAACACTTCAGCACTGCAGCATACAAAATACCCTTTTCTGTACCGTATTTTTGTATGTAATTATTTTTTGATTATAAATACCTAGTTTGACAGATTTTTCTTCAGCATTTCGTCCCTTACATTTCACTGGCTCTTGGAACTCATCTCCCAAAAGAAAAATTAGGGGGTAGACATTAACTACATGAGATTAGATATATAAACTATAAAAACAGGCACGTGATTCTTACTGTTTCATTGATTTGGCACATTGTAACAAAAGCAAGGATGATTCACAATGCACCTTTCATTTTTTCTCCTACACCACGGTCTTGGAACTTCTTGAGGAGAAAGGAATATTCAAGGCTTCTTCCATTGTCTTTTCCATCTGATCATAGTTGCTGAGACTGTCTGCTCCATCTGTCTCGTCTGTTTGACTGTCCTCCAAAAATCAAGTCCCTTAATAACTTCCTCAGTCAACACATCCTAAGGAATGTATTGGCTACCATCCTACTTCCCTCTCAGAAATAAAAACCAGGATGGAAATACTGCCCTGCAGATCCTTTTCTCTCTGTCTCAGATGGTGAGGGAGAGAACTAGATGAACGCAGTTCAGCAAATTTCCTTGCTTCTCTCAGCAGGGAGGCTTGCACGTGGTTGAGCATAGCAAGAAACATGATTTCCACAGGGCCTCAGGCAGCAGCCAAATTTCACAGCAGGGGATGAATCCATGGCCACTTCTGAGTCTACAGAACTGCACATAACACAGGCCTCTCATTATAAGGCTGGACAAACCTCTGGAGACTTTCTGCTGCTTCCATATTAACAAGAAATGAGTGGTTTGTGTATGTCACAGGAGCACTCTGTTAAATAATACTGCCTTGTATTATGCATAGTTGTATGTGTGCATTTCTCTTCTGATAAGGCACAGAGGAATCAAAGGGAGAACAAGGATTGACTGTATGAGGCTTCCAGCCCCATGTGCAAGGCAACACAGCTTGTGACAGCCACAGTGACATCACTGAGCTGGAAAATAAATGGCAGCTTGAGGTTCAGCTTATTTTTCAACGTTATCTTACACGTTTTAGAAGTTGCTCCTACCACTTTCATGTAATTCTCTAGTAGATTTCTCACACATAGAGTCACTTTTAATAGATTTGAATTTTTTTGATCTTCACTAAAGTCTACTTACTCTACTCCTTTGAGAAAAATCTTATTACTTCGAAGATATTTCTCTGCTTCCCTGCAGTTTGAAATTCTCTTTAAAACAATAAAAGTTCTAAATATAAGTTAGTCTTCTAAAAATGACCAAATAGGTAGGTTGATGATCATTCACTCTGCCATATAAATCATAAAGCACAGATTGCATGACTAAAGATTGGTAGACTATTTAATCTTCAGGCACTAAATGTGAAGTCTGAAATAACCATAACACATAACTACATAACTTGGTTCCTTAAGAATAAACACTTAAAAAACACTAATGAAATCAAAACCAGTTACAAGAACAACACATTAAAGACAGTTGAAATGAAACTGAAACTGTCTATGATAATTAGGAAAAATTACAATTAGAAGAAACAAAAAAAAAGTTAAGAGGAATATGTACAAAGGAAAATACAAATATTTTTGCCAGCACAAATAAAAATCTCAGAGTTATCAAAAAATAGTTTCATTCTGTACTTAGGCAGAAAGCTGCTTGTATACATGATCACAGTAATGAAATCAGTTCCTTGTTGACAGTAACTAGAAAAAATGTTTAACACAGTTCTTAAACCTATCATTTTAAAATCAGAATGTCAGATAAAGTAGAAGAGTTTTGAAAGAATCAACTAATGAGCTAGTAATTTTTTTTTTTTTTTGTATGCGTGGGAATTAATTGAGCCCAACTTTTAAGAGTCCACAGTCCAAGTGGTAACATGTCTGTGAAATAATCCATTGGGAAGTCCTTGTAAGTGTGGGCCTGTGGCCTGTTAACAGTGCCAGGTATAACCCTGAAGATTTAAAGGTATTATAAAAGATAAGAAGGAATATAATGCAGCTGATGTTAGTCAAGATGGGATTTTAAAGAAAAGGTTTCATAAAAATAAAACTATAAATTTTTCATATCATTACATGTTTGATTGACAAGAATTTTACTGTGTATATAGGAGGTTTTGACTTCAGTGATATATATATATATATATAAAATTTGATAAAGCAGAGAATCTTGCTTACCCTATACTATCGTTTTTACACATAATTTACAGAAAAAGCACTGGTTAAATAATAGATCTAAGAACGACAAAAAAGAGAGTCATTACCATGCAGATGGCGTCTAAATTTTTACTTTCCCCCTTATCTTAATTTATTACTTCATGGCAATGTACAATGGAAAAAGAGATGGATTCAAACATCATTTATGTAACTAATCTAATATTTCTTGACCAATTTTTATACCATAGCCATAAAAGACATTAGAAATGAGACTGCAATCATTTAGTCATTGGCTCTCAATGGATTTGTTGTACTACTTGTACTTCATGATATTTAGGAACTACTGCAAGTGTAGCAATCAAAAACTGTCTAATGATTGACCCATGACACTAACTCAATTCATTATATCTCAGATGAAATCTTGCCAGGCAACTGAGAGCACACTTCGGTTCTCCAACACTTTTCTCATGCTTCCTATGTACAGAAACCCATGACTGTCTGTTTTCTACCTAGATTTCAGCAGGGAGCTCATTTCTTAATTTCTTGCCCTTTCAACACTTTTTTTGATATTCAGTAAAATTTAGCTAGCTTAGCTCACAATGATATTTTAAGGACATAGTGTGGACAAATGTTTTTATTTTATAGTTTAAAGATAGCTAGATCTCAGGTCTATCCACCTATGAGGATCCTTCTTATTTGCATTTACGTGTGATTAAAGAATATGTTTGTTAGAAATTTTAAATGTAAACATAAAGCGCTTTTACTTAGATTTTATTCTTTTTAAATATTGCTGTATGGCTGAGTTATAGTATTTTTCCCAGTATGAAGAGGAAGACTAGAAGGAATTATTAATTCCTCCAGGAACAAAGACAAGGAAAACTAAAAAAGGAGAACAAATTATTCTACATATTGTAGAAGTAATAAATTGACAGTATAAAAAACCAGGATTTATCGAGAAGTTTTCACCTTTGTAGAATAACATTTCTAACTCAAGAAAAGAGGTAAGAGAAACATTAAGGGGGAAAAAATAGGAAAAATGAAAAATAAAGTAAAGCAAGGAAGGTAGAAAGAAGGCTCCTGAGACTTTTTCTCATTTTACTCCTTTTTGTTCTGATGTTTAATTGCGCAGATAATTGTGACAGGATCTTCCACTGTAATGTCCTTCTATCAAATAATAATAAACCATTTGATAACTTTGTCTTCTTTTCCAATAGCCATTAAAACAACTAACCCATATTTCCAGCCACTTAAAGTCTACAACATACACAAGTGAGAAGTGTGCACATTGTCTCAAACAGCTCTGATCACTGTAGTCAGCTAAGGGTATTACAGAGCTTTGAAAATATATTTGGGCAAGTGCTCTACAGGAACATTTGGCTACTGGGTTGTTCTTAGGGCATTCTGCATTGCCACTCTGCCATCATAATTTGAAAAGTATTCCTGCAAAACATACAGATAGAAGTCTAGGGAAGTAGCCTCAAGAGTTAGGTCCTCTACCTTCCTGTCCTTAAAACCCCTTTGTTACAAACAGAAAAAACCTATTCATAGCTTTTATATAAACACTTGCACAAATCACAAATTGAAAGATACATGAAGTGCTAAGTGCTAAAGACAATCATATATTTCATAAAAGGACATGCCTCTAGCTAATCTCTCTATTAAGATTGAAAAAGAGAAACATCCAGTTGAGATTTTGATTACTATTCAGAATTTCATATTTCTTTCTATTTTTCTTCCTTCTAAGCAGGAGGCACCCTTGGGTAACCTTCCTTTTTCCTCTTACAGTTTGCACAGAAGAGTTGACCAAAATGGACTTTAACAGTCAAGGTAAGGATGTACATCAATTTATGTAACATTGTAATATTTTTCATAATATTCCCCACACAGTCCAAATCTTATTCAGTTTTTTTGACCTCTGCTACATTTTAAGCAGATGCCTTCATTGAGCTGTCTACAGTGGTGCCTAGATCTTTGTATGGAGAGGCTATGTCTAATTCAGAGTCCCTCAGTACATAAAGGATACTGTAATTCACTCACTGCAGTGTGTGCTGTTTCCCTCTTAGGGAGGATGAATTTCATCAGCCACTGTTGAATTTATTTTCATTTGATGTGTCAGGTTTTTATGGGGTTCTTCATAATTCTCCTTAGTCTTCAATAATTGATATAAACTTTCACCACTGGCTAATACTTTCTCCCTGGTAAACTGCTCCCCACCTCCAGTTTTTTAGCAGCACTAGGTGCAGTGCATTTTTTGGAGAAAACCAATAGTTAGGGTCCTTCCAGGCATTCCTTTCTTTTGTTATTTGCAGATAACATGAGGAAACTAGAAGATTTCCCTTGTATATTTATGTAATTACTCCAAAAATGTTTTTAAAATCCTTTGCAAAGTCTGAGGGGTCCATGCTGAAACTTCACAGACAAGACTACATATTAAAAAGGGATTTCATTATATATTCTACAAAAAAATGGCATATATTTTAGTTCTAATCTTTTTATCCCTTATTTTTTATCAGTAAATCTTCTTGCATTGAGAATTCTACACTCTTCCGGTGCTTGGAGAACACCCTAGCATTCTGAAGACAGTACTGGAATTTAAAAACAAGTTTTAAATATTTTGTCAACTCTTATGCTGATGGAAAA
The DNA here is from genome assembly GCA_013397295.1 of Polioptila caerulea. Taxonomy (NCBI): domain Eukaryota; kingdom Metazoa; phylum Chordata; class Aves; order Passeriformes; family Certhiidae; genus Polioptila; species Polioptila caerulea. The sequence goes on from VYXF01011005.1 coordinate 386,128, forward strand.
CTAATCAAAGAAAGAACATCTGTACTAAACCCCTTAAATTTTTTATTACATTTCTTTAAATTGAATTTTCTGGAGTTCTAATAACCACATATGGACCTAAGTATTGTAATTTTCCTTACTAGTGAATGAAATATTGACTTGACAACAGAATAATATATTGTAAATCTTTGAATATTGAGTAATTTCTGCTGACATCAATAGAATGCAGGTATTTAGCTGTAAGATATCCTTCTGAAAACCAACTGACTTTAGTATTCTATTACAGTTAATGCAAAGTGCTTATGGTCAATATGTTATCAAAACAGACAATTAATTTAACCAGAACTATGGATGCTTTTCACAATGGTTTCTGATGTTCTACATAGAGAATTAGCTAGTAACAAGAAATCTCTGGCAAACTTTATAAAGCTTCCAAGATTTTTGTTTCATTTTGCTTTTCAGTCACATGGCAGCTTGTCTGAGGTTTGCTTTGCTCTGTTAGTTCATACTCGATGTAGTAACTTCTTTAGAGATTAAGATCAGGAATCAAACTGACACTCGCAACAGTCTCAGAGATACTTCTATTTATGTAATTTTGGTGACTATTAATTTATTCAGCCAAATTCACCTCTGAAAGCGTTTCCACCTTGCTTTGCAAACCCATGATGTGACACCTAAGGCAACTTTTTGCAATTTCCAAATTGCAGGAAAATTAGACTGTCTGGTAGTCACAAGTCAAATTCTATGTCTGCGTTTTTCTGCTGATGTTCATTGTTGATTTGCATGCCAAAGTTCCAATAAAATCTATGAAGGTGAGACATAGAGCGGCACTCAGAAAATGTTCATGGTAGCAGAAAAAAAAAAAAAAAAAAGGCTAACTTTTTGGGGGCTTCAAATAAGTAGTTTAGGAAAATGATCTTATGATTACTGATCCATTCCACAATGGGTCTGAATTAATGTCCCCTTTTTTGTCCTTTTACAGGTTCCTTGTTACTGCTCCTGGCTTGTATCGCTAGTAACCACATGGCCCAAAGAAGAGAAATACCTTTATAACTGAAAATCTGTTTTATAGATCCAAATTGAAGTGTGAATAGCACAGTCATGTGATTGGCATGGTACTGTTTTCACAGATGAAGATTTTTTGAGGCTGCCAAGAGGCAATGTTAGTGCATGAAAGCTTTTCTATTAGATTAGAATACCAAATGCAGATTGTCAAAATGGCTGTATGCTCCTATTTTTAAATTTATGTGTTGACACGTGAAATAGGAGACATTCACTGATCCCATGGTGTCCAGTTCTGCAACGAACAAAACTAGCAAAGGGAAGAGAGAAGGTGAATACAGGCAGCTCTGGCTTTTGCAGCTATAATGATTGGCAAGAGTAGTGGGGAAGAGACACAGCCCTCCTAATGAAGGGACCTCAACCTTTCTGCTTTTGAAGAAAGATCCCATTGACTGCTATTCTGCTAGTGACTATATCAACTCTCAATAAAGTTTTGCAAGCATGAGAAAGATTTCTGTTCAATAATAGCACCACCATTGTAGCTTGTTTCAAGTTACTTTAAGGCTGTTCCATTTATGTGAAATGGCAATTTTTCTACTGGTTTGAGAAAGAGTAAAGTTAATCAGATCATTATAACTCAAGTAATTTTTATGTTCATGTAAATCTTCATATCTACATAGATTATAACATTTGAAATCATATTAGGAAACTAAACCTAGAAAATTAGAATTCACTGTTACACTCCTGATGAAAGCTTAACTTCAGGCAGTTCATATTCGAATGATTTCTATTCTGGAGTTTTTAAAATTGATAACAGAAATTTCCAGGAAGTATGAAACCTCCTCTCTATGTAAAACTGTTAAAGCACCTTTTGCGTATGTTTTACTGACATTTCTATCAGTATTTATCAATCTCTGTGCATATATTCAAATGACAATATGGACCAATTTAATTTGGAACATGTGTTTGTTAGGTTTTCGTCTTAAATATCAGAAGCGGTGCCACATGCTTTGTATTAAGGTTTTGAGACATAATCCATTGTCCTTGTGTAAAAACATTATTTTAAACTATCAATAACTTTCAATTATAATACACAGTAAATTACTAATAAGGTGACTTTCTTAAATCATCTCAGTAAAATTCACAGTGAAAGTGAAAAAACCCCAAATCAATACACAGCTGTGAATAACTACCATGAAAGCTTAAGTACTCTCTAGATCTGAAAGGAACTCATTAATGTTCAGATAGCTCTACTGATGGATGGCAAGTAGCTTATTATAGCTAGATAATGGCTATAACCTAGATATTATCTGAAACAGTTAAACCACACTTTATGTCTTTAGGAAGGATACTTCAGCTCCATGAATGGGCCAACATTGTTTATTCAAATGGGAATAAGTTCAGCAGCCAGGAAGCAATGCAAGAGGATGAAGTGTTCTCCATTGGATTAGAATACCTAGATGAGAATGCCCAAATTGCTTTCTTTCCTCAATGTATGTGTCTGTTCTTAATTTTACATATTGCTATGCTATGTGATTCACTCACCAATTTCCTGCTGCCCAACACCATAAAAAACTGCTAAGCTTAAAAGGCTGGAATCAGAAGAATTTTACTTTTGGGTTCACTGTGGATGAAGCCTTTGGTAAGAGAAGTTAATTGCAACTCTGACTTCCTGCCCACACAAAACACACACCCTCTTCCTACTTAGTTAGATGAGCATTTTAATGCTTATACTGCCACGTTATATTTTAATATACTTTATCATATTTAAGTCTCAAAAAGGTTTTTTAAAAACTGGTTCTTTCAAATATCCAAGAATATTATTTGTTTTTACTGGTCTCATAGATGAATGGAGTATGGAGTATATTGTCTAGTAATCAGTATACAAAGATATACAATATCCTGCATTATTTCATGGATTTTCTTGAAGGGTTTTCTTGGGTATAAGTACAATTGTAATCCTGGAAGAATGACTGTTGCAAGGACAAGAACCTGTGCACTCTGAAGTTACCCTGTTCCCTACTTTATGGCCTTTAATTGTATTTTAAAATGAAAAGAATACATCCCACTATATAGCAGGTAGAAAACTATAGTGAGAACAAATCTAGGTGTTTCTGCAAGGAGAAAGATAGAAAGTCTAAAAAATAAAAGAGGTAAAGGAGACTTCAAATGGAAATCAAAGAATTAAAGAAAGACAATAAGAAAGGAAATACAATAAGAAAGGAAATACAGATAGTTGAAGAGGAGGAGGCAAATTTTTTATTGGAGATGCATTAAAAAATTAACTGCAGTTTTTAATGGATGAAATTATGGTAAATTCCAAGCAACATTGCAGATTATGTCTTTTCAATTAGAAAGACATTTTCTACAAATTGGCAGCACCAACGCAGGCTTGGAATTTGCTCATATCCCCTCCAGTACCTTTGCTTGGAGGGAAAATAAAATTGAACATCACATACAAACTGAGGAATTTTAAAAAACCTATATTGGTCAGAATACCATATGCAATTCAGGAAAAGAGTCCTTTTTGGTCAGATACTGGACACAGCATTTTACACTGAACAAAAATTTAAGTTAACCACCAGACATCTCCATTGCATTACTAATAGTAGCACAAGACCCTAATGAAGTCAAACAAATGTCAGAATATCCTCTGTGATGTTTAGACAGTTAAGTAAAACACCAATGCAGTACTCATTTATGCACACAAACACATGTACGTAGAGAAAAAGGATTATAAACTAGCACCAGGTGTGTGTTAAGGGAGGAGGAGCATTAACAAACAGATAACATCTAGTTTCAAAAAGAAATGCTAGATTAATGTTCCAACTCTGAGAGAAAATTACATTAAATAAACAAATACTCTAGCATATTTGCGAGTTTGCGTTTAAATAAAAGCCAAGATCTAGTCAAAATATAAGAACTGATTTATCTACTAACTCTGCTCTGCCAGGCACAATTAGATATTAAACAGGTCATTCTAACACTTAAAAACTGAGCAGCTGCAGGTCAGAAGACATTGACAAAATTCATACAGATAAAGTCATTCCATGCTGCCCTTAGATCTGTTGAACAGCTCAGACGGAGAAAATAAAAATGTTCTTAGATTTCACAAATAATTAAAAGTGCTCACTTTATTTCTCCTCCCTCACTTAATTCCAGTAAGAAGGCAAATCTCTGTATGAATATCAAAATGACTGATGCTAAAAAGCAATAATATATTAATTTTTATATGACCACAGTTGTACAAATCTCAATGAAATACAGAGAACTAAAAGCTATTGTGGTTATGTAATTTATTCTTCCTGTTTACTCAATGTATTGGACAATGGTGTCACGGCATGCTAAACAAACACAGTACAATCTCACTCATTTTATTCCACACTGACTGTTGTCATGTTCTGAAGAACACTCAAAGATTGAGCTTGAGAGCAGTAGTTAAAAACGGCAACTGGCTGTCAGTGGTGTAGTTTGTCATTGTTCCACAGACAAAAGGCAGACTGTCACAATAAACAGCATTTATTCATTTCAGATTTGTGGCTTAGGGCTGAGGAAGGGGAGGTGTCATTCGTAGTAATTGTAAAACACATAAATAATAACAGTAGTCTGCAAATCATTTATCAAAGAAAACAGTGGGAGTTGGCAGTGATGGAGGCAAGAAAATGGATGCTTCCAGCACAACCTAATTTACAGCTCTTTTAAAAACCCACATTTTTTCTTTCATAACAGTAAAATGGAATGTTTTGTATTAACTGCTTATGTGGTGGGTAAGCAAGACAGAAGAACTAAATCATGACTTTAACGACTTATTTTAAACAAGCCGCTGAGTAGCTTTCGGAACAGGATTACTCTCAGCTGCTGTCAATTTTATTAACGTAATTTCACCAATTAAAAAACATTTCGTATTGAAATTGGCATCACCTCCTCTAGCTTTTTTTGCTTAAAAATTGCATCTTTTTAAAGAAATTATATTTCTCTGTGAAAATACTCTGGATTGGTATTTGAACAGGAGAGGCTTCTTAACTGAATGCTTATGTCTGTTTTTTCCAGGATGACTCTCAAATTTTTGTTAATAATTTCATGGGCTGAAATTATAAAGCAACCAAATTAATGTTTTTGAGGTTGGCATTAATATATATTTTTTTAATTTGAGTGCAAACTTTCAGACAGCCATTATCATCCTTTTCTCTTGTAAACTCCTGTCCTGATTTACAAGGCTGAAGTCCCAGCTCAGCGACACATTTTAACTGGATTATGACACCCCCCAGCCAAACTTCTGAGGAGCTGCAAAAATCTGGGAAGAGAAGTGAAAAAAAAAAGACACTAGCAGCTGAAAAGGTGTTCCAAAAGGAAACTACTTATTTACTACTTGCATGGTGAAAGTCCTGCTTCATCTCATAAGCACTCCAGCTGCTGTCCAGAACACTGAAAATATTTGTTAGAGAGCAATCTCTTCTTATGTACCCAGAAAAGACAGATGGATTTGAGTTTTTCCTCTGGCGAACCACACAATGTTCACCAGATGGAAACAATGCTCCCTATATAGTTTCTCAGGCATTTTTGCCTACAAATCCTTCCCTCCCAGCACGTCTCAAATCCTATCAGGAACAAGGGCATAAAAGGGCTAAGGAAAGGACAGGTATGTCAGAGAGACTGAACTCGTGTTTCGGAATGGATCTCTTCCGTGAAAAATCCTATATAGTTTGCTGGAGAAAGAACAGAGTAAAAGAGATGACTTGGAATGAAATAGTGGAGCATCACACCACTATTTAAACCAGGAAATGTTATCACAGATGTTACTGCTTTGGGTATAGCAGAGCTCAGGAGTTGCAAGAAGCCACATGTCTGGCAGTGCAAGGGTAGCTCGCTGAAGATGGGTGCACATGACCAGATCGAAGATAAGCTAGGCATTCTTGCCTTAATAAGATAGGATTTTTCTTGACTGATTTTAGAATTGAAAAAGATGCTAGGTTTGGCAATCAGGACATGAATTTATGAGAAAATGAGAAAACACACTTAAAGCTTTACGTGTTTAATATCTATAACTACATGAAATAAAAAAATAGTATGCTGAAAAACAAATGTTGAAAAACTAATTGATAATTATCTTTAGAAAAGATTAGTAACAAAAAAATTCAAAGATTAAAACATTTTCTGAACAGAAATGGTAAAGTTTTGGCTTAGTTTTAAATAAATAAATAAGTACAAAAGGAGGAATTAAGTACTTTTGGAAGGGACTACACTTCTGTAACCTTCAATTAAAGTGAGACAATTTTCATCTAATCTTATTGCTAAAAGCAACAAACAATAATTTGAAAAATTTAAATCAGAATTTATTCAAAATTACTTACGTTTCTGTGAGAGCAGTTAGAAATCTAAGCTTAACACTTCTATATTCAGAAAAGATGTATCTTGAAATAATGAAAATATTCTTACCTATATTATCTTGCTAATGATTTTGTAGAGATTCTCTTGAACTTTTCCCAACCCCCTTCTATCCTTCTGTAGATCATTAAATACATATATACATGGGCATACAGTACTACTCTTCTGGGTTTAGAAAACAGACTTAAATCAGCTTAAAATGAGAAACAAAGTATTCATAGTATGCCTCTCTCTTATGCAGCCCACTAAGATCTTTAGCTACCTTTTCTTGCAAAATTTCCCTCTCCTGTTTTGTTACAAGTGCCTGGAATGCTATACTTGAAAAGACTGAACTCTGGGGTCCATTTTCTTGGTTAACTTTTGCCATATAAGGAATCTTAAAAATCCAAAGTTATTCTTCTGTAGTCTTCTTAAAGTCAGTCCTTTTTACTCAGGAATGAAAGCGCTTATATTTGAAGATATGATTTCATCCTGGGCTCAGTCAGGTGCGAGGTGTTTGTCACATCCTGTACACAGTTACTCAGAGTGACAAACACGTGCAATCATTAAAGAGTGATGATAACCTTCATTCTAATTGCATTAGCACAGCAGCTCCCTCAAATGAAGGGAGATTTCCCATAACAGGAACAGCTAAGCACAGATGTAAATGGATCAGCGGTGTCACTCATAAACGATGATCATGGCCAGCGTCCGACAGTGGACAATCACTCACGCAATAACACAATCACTGTGCAGTTAATGCATGTCACTACTGATTTGCAGGGGAATTTTTGAAACCAGAATTTGCATGGTCTATTTGAAACTTCCCTGAGCTGAATACCTAGCGTTTAGCTTTCTAGTGGGAGTTGTGACAGTAGCACTGCTCGCAGCAAACTGCCACTGTCGTTTGTTCTGCTTCAGTGCTGTTTGACTGTCACAGCCTGTCATGTAGGAAGAAAGCAGCGCATCTAACCCCCTGTGACAAGGTTTAATCACCCCTATTACTCCTATTGGCTGTTCAAGCCACCTTGGGGTGTGCAGCACACAGTTATAGATCTAAAAAATCCTTGCTTTATAAATGGAAAGGCTAAAATCTGGTCTGAGTCAATCAATCTTCTAACACAAATTGAAAGGAAGTAGAAGGATTAGATAAATAATACTACTGCAATGCTTGAGATAATGTTTTCATTTTCACATCTTTTGCATCATTAGGAATACTAAATTATTTATTTTACTTCACAATTACTTTTTAAATGGATTTCAGGTATTCAAAATCTGAATGTATTGTTATTTCTTTCTAGCAATCATTGCTAGAATGTGGACACATGCAGGAGTGTAATATTTTAGATCGATTTTTTATGCCAGAATTGAGTGACAAAGGTAAATATTGTATCACAAGGTATACCTGTCCACATGTTAATGCTGTGTCAAAGGGTAAGGGGAGGAATGCTTAGAATAAGCTTTGTACAAAGGAAAAGTTGAACTTAAGTTTTCCTCATACAAATAAGCATTAATTAACTAAAACTTCATATATACCTGATCAATCTAAAGAAACCATTTCGTTGCTGTTCCACATGGAAAACTGTATCTTCAAGCTGGTTTTAAGAATGCACTTTATGAGACTGCAGTCCGTATTATTTATACTTAAAGCCTGAAGGACTCCTGGGTCAGCAACTGAGACTAGCTCAGCTGGTTAGAGCACGGTGCTAATAACTCTCCTGCTCCTTTTGCTTACAGCTGGTTATCCAGAAGCCTACGTAACATACACCAAGCACATTTTTGCACATCAACAAATCTGTTTGCTTTAGCTGGTCTTATTATATCCAAGGTCTATTTACTGGCACAAAAGAAAATTATTGCAATAGGAAAATGTATTAATCCATTGTGAGTTTGGCTTTAGCGAGGTAATCTAGTAATATGAACAACTAATTACTCCATCAGGCTAATCGTAGGCCTGATAAATGATGCTAGTGTGAGTCTTTACAATGGGAGATTCTTATGTTTGAGATCACCGTTAACACAGGTGTTAGTTCAATTAACATGTATTTGTAAATATCACATTTGTTTTGCAGAGACTAGGCAGGAAATGAGTTATCTGTCAGAGCAGACAACTTGGTTGATCAATAATCTAGCACCACTATTTATACCCTTAAATCCCTGCCTTAGCCCAGTTCTGCAAATATATGAGCAAGTGCACATCCTGCAGAATCAGAATAAATACTCACACTGCTTTAATTATATAACTGCAAAGGTTCCTACAAATTAGGGATGAAATTTTCTAAAAGACAAACATAAAAAAATCCCTCTCACTGTCAGGTAGAACCTTCAGTACTCCTTTTTATTTCATTTTTAACTAATATTTCAGGTGAAATAAAACATAGTCTTGGGCCAGAGCATTTTAAAACTTGCAAAGAGCATGAGAATGTGAAAATGGATGGAAAGTGCATTACATAAGGGTTTTAATTTTTCATGAAAATTCTATCAAACAGGAAGGTAGATTATTTTTTTTCAAATATAAACACACTTATCTGTGTTTCTTCTGGCCGCCTTAGGGAAAAGAAACCCCAAACCAAATTCCAGCTGCCATTGACGTTTCAGTGTTCCCTTGATTCTTTTCCTAAATGACTAAATGCAAAATACTCTTTTCTGTGTTAAACAAGTTTATAGTGGTGACAGCAGTTTGTGCCACTCACCCAAGTACACTTCTAATTATGTTCTCACTCAGTCTGATACTGTCAATTAGATTAACATTACCACAAGACTTACAGATTTTCTGTTATTAAAGACAAAAAGAAATTTTTTTTCTTACATCTGTTAAACACCTGTGAAGTATCACCTAGAAATAACCAATTATAGCATCTATCCAGTTGTATACAGATAGGTGTGGGCTGCTCAGCTAAGCCATCATCAGCAAACTGCATGCCCATACTTATTTCTGGTTTGTTGCAATGCCAGTTCATCAGCCACAGCTTTACACTACACATGTTCTCCTTTATACCTTCTGTCTGCTAATTTGACTGATGCTCTCTTCCCCCAGTTTGCTTATAATTCTGACTGACAATAAAGGACATGTCAACACCACATTGTACTTTATTTCTGTACAGTACTTTCACCCTGAAAGTAAGTTCATGAAATATGTATCCTGGGTCATCTATCTGAGAATATTGGTTTCTTGAATTGTCCACTCACACAGAATAGTTTCAACAATTTTCATAATTTGAAAGGAATAAATGTTTTTTGGTACTTTTCAATGCCTCAAGGTGTGGAGAGAAGCAGAAGACAGATAAATAATCCTAAACCTTTAGATCCAAGTTTTCTTTTTATAACTAAACCTAAAATATTCTATGCAAAGATATTGACATGCATCTTTGGATATGAATCATAATAGCAGATTTTCACATCAGGTATTTGATTCCATCTCTGAACTCTGAAGCCTCTGCAGTGTGAATGGCAGCAGGAAATGGCTTTCAAACTCTTCCTAACAGATGGAATAAAATCTGCCAGGTTATTAAATTACTACACAACTATTTTTAGTTTCCATTTCTAAATCCTTTTTCTTCTTTTGTCATATAATATGTCATTGCTAATCAAATCTCAGAAGCATTACTATTTTGAAAATAGAAGCTTGAAATGGCAGTTTATTCACCCTGAAAATTTTTGTTGCCACTTAAATTTTTTTCTAAAATTTTTCAGTATTTATACAGATTTGTGTAATAAAAAACAGAGAAGGTAAGTCAAAACATCAGTTTATAAGACTTACAAGCTTTAAAATTATTTTAGTGATGAATAATTGCTGCTAATCCTCACCTAGACGGCAGTCTAAGATTAAAGCAAACTGTTTGCTGAAAGATAACGAGTGGAAATGGCCTAGTAACTATGAAAACAAAAGCAAATGCCTTGACTGTCTGGGGTAAAGCATATCAGAAGTGAAACATACTTTATTTTTTGATGAATTGTACTTAGGAAGAATAGGGAGCTACTCAACTGTTGAGAAAATTAAAGCAATTGTCTCCTCCTGTGAGCTGTGTCATAGTGACAGATTTTCTTAGTGTACAGAGAATCCTTTGAAGGCAAATTTGCTTGTAATTCAAGTGTTATGAAAAAAATTGTCTCTTTGTTCATGTACTAACAGAAACACCCACCCTTTTCTTACATGAGGTCTATTATTACTGCTACATCTACACTACAGTACAGAAGTGATAAAAAAAGGAGCATTAAACATGGTTTGCAAGTATTATCATAGCAAATATTGCAACACTGAAAGGAAGTATATTAGCTGTAATGTGATTAAGTTGACTGGCAAATTCTGATTTTACTTAAGGACAACAAACTTCAATCAGCTAAGGAGTCAAGCTTGCAACTTGCAAATTGCTCCTGTATCTGATTTTCAGTAGTGCATCAGGCAACAGCCAGCCTGAGATTGAACAGGGAAATGCAACTGGAAAAAAAAAAGAGAAGCAGAACACACAGAGAGATTTAGATTGGAGTGATATTGTACAGCAGGCCTGTGACATCTGGAAGCTCTATTGATCCACATTACTGCCGCCAAAGCAATGCAAAAGAATGAGAAAAGCCCCTATATTTTAGTTCAGTTCTATTGAATCTAACAAGTGTGAAGAAATAGTTTTGGGAGTTTTTTGATACCACTAACATGACTAAGGTCACGCAGCTACAAACAAACAAATGTATAAATGGATGAGGCTTCTAACTTCTCCCAGTTAAGGCATGGAACCTGCTGAACTTCTTCCAGTCAGGCAAGTAAACTGTCAAAAAACTTTACAACATGGCTCATAAGGTATGATTTCTTAGCATAATATTTCAGTGGGAAATATTATGCATTGTAAATTTTAAGTACATGAGGTTTTCTACCTATATCATATGACCAAGAAAAAAAAATCAGAAAAGTATCAATATTCATCACTTTATTGAACATCTCCAACTATTTACGATATCTTTGATTTTGTGCTTTGTAGCAGAGGAATCTTTCACAATCCTATATTTTTGTCTTCTTATTGGCTTTGCTTTTAAAGGTGGGGCAAAAATAAAATAAAATACAACTTTTTAAAAAGCATTAGTCAAAAAGATGAATTTGAAGGGTCCTATAAAGGATGTGTCTTCTGAAAAGGTGTCAATAAGGAAGAACAGGAAGAAGAAAATATGCATTTTCAAAAAGTAAAGGTGATAACAAAACCTAACCTCATAGGTTAGGTGATAAGAAAGCCTACACTAAATACAAGGCTCCCAGGTAAGGGTAATCTCACAAAGCCCTTTTTTTTTTTGTTGGACAGAAATAGTCAGAATTCAAAGTAAGAATTTAGGGAGCATTTGTTCCTCAGAACTGTATGATTTTGTTTCTTTTAGGAAGGAATGGTATCAAAATACCATCTTTCAAATCTCTCAGAAACAACTATATTCAATGTTTATTTGCAATAGAAATCTAAACATAATATATTAAATAGAAAATACCTCTTTTCTTTGATAGCCTTTGCAACTAAGTAGTTTACTGGAAGAGCAATTAGGCATAGAAAAATTATAATAAGCATTTTTAAATTTAGAATGCAATATTTTACAGTTATTGCAATATGATATTGAATTTTTAAAATTACAGCATAATAATTCATTCCTGCAGCATTCAGTGGCACTAGGCCTTTGGCCTCTTGCCTAACAATACACTAGACAAGAATTATTACATTGTAATTCACACCCTGTCATGCCTTATTGCTTAATTAAAGCATAACCCTTCATGACATGACAAGCAATTTGATTGTTACCATAATAGATTATTATCCCACCTAACTTATTTTGGTTTTACAAACCATTTTTTTTTCTTTGTACAGGCACTGAGAATCATCAGAACAAATACACAGATGTGTCTTTACCTGTAAAGTCTGAATAGGTTTAGGAAGAACAGCTAATAACCCAAGGTTGTATTTTTTATTAGAACTGCTGCTTGAGTAAACTCTCACACTTCTTTATTTTCATCTTGCTTCGGGAATTAAATCTCACAATTCTTTGTTAAACTATTAAGATTCAAGTCTCAGATTAGGTGACTGCCTATATTTTATTGTAGAGCTTAGCCACCTAAACGATAAAGTTATATTATTTTGGTGAATTTTAACGTGGTACTAAAACAACAATGCAGCTGATGTTACAGTGTCTTTCAAATTCCAGACAAAGAAGTTGCCAGTTTAATTTTGTTGCAATACAGCGGTTAATTACGCTGTGTGGAACATTACATAACACGTAAAACATATTTTTCAGAAATAACTCTTGGAATCACTTTCTCACTAAGGTCTCTCCCTCTTCGTGTTTCTCAGACTGAAACTTGTTAATATAGAAAATGTAATTCGTTGTTATTAAAACACATCTGATTATAACTAAAAATTGACTAGGTGAAATGCTTCATTTGTAAAAAGTCAATTACAAAACCGATTGACTTAAGCAAAACATTATTCCATCAGATGAAATGGAAAAATGTGCCAACAGCTGTGAAAACACACTTTGATATTCCAGCTTGCATTCAAAATATTTTTAATTAGTAATTCATATTTTATTAATGCCTTCACATGTGCAATACAACACAGTCATCTGGCTACGAATAATCCTGTGGTTTTGGAAACTGCAAGCTCAAAATTAAAATGCGTAAACATGGAACTCTGCAGATTTGTGTGAACAAAACCCTGGATTTCTTGAGAAGACATATAGGCAATGCATAAAACATGTATACAAAACAATTTTAGCATGGAAATTATATATACCATACTTAATAGATGTCCTACCAGTTTCATATAATATCAAGGTGCAATTTAATGAGGTTCCACTGAACTCTGTATGTCTTCAAGGTGACTGGGTTGTCCCTGGAACTCCCTCTGCTATAGCTATAAAATGTCTATGATGTGACTGTGATATAACTGAAACAGCTGCAGTCTTTGATCATATGCTGGCAGTTTATGTACAGATGCAGAATGTGTAATAAGGGCACACTTTATTAACTTGACTGATGTTCTGTTATTTTACTGGTTCCAAAAGCCAAAGGAGACTAGGTTCCACCATGTTACCCTAAGAATAATTTATTGTTGCAGCTATTCAAAATGAAATACCTATCATTAATGTCTAATTGATTACAAAAAGCAAGAGGCATACATCGGCCTCAGCTGATCTGACATTTGCTATGATCTTTAAAGCTTCTGTTATAGATAGAACTATTATTTTGAATTAGCACAAAACACATTTTAACTACAGTTTAAAACCACTGCCAGCACTCTGAATGCATGCATACATTTCCTGTTAATAGCTTTCTATTTCTTTTTCTATATTTCTAATTTCTACATATACACCATCTAGTGAAACTTACAGTGAGCTTTTACCATTTCTTAAATAATAAGAATACACAAATTCTGAAGGTGTGATAATAAAGTTAGACCTTGACATGCTAGTACATGTATTATGTTGTACAAAAGCATCTTTGTTCTCCTTAACAAGTTAAAACATGTTTTGGTTCTACCAAAATGCTTTAAACAATTCATCTTCATCAAAGTAGCCAAATTAGAGAGGAGATAATACACACTCTAATTTGGCTATTTGAGAAAGTTAAATTGCATGTCCAGTAATTAAGAGAAACATTTCCTTAAAACCTAGATATTTTGTCTCATGCATGCAATATGGAAATTCACAGCAACATTATAAATTATAGGTAAATATAAAAATTTGCAATGGGTTACTTTGGGCAAAGAGTTATTTCACAAAGAAGATGAAATAACACTGTTAGGATTGGTGTAAAACTGTTACTAGATTTTCTATGAGAATGTTAAAGTTTTTCTTTATATATAGATATGAATAGATCTGAAGAACATTTAAAATAGACACTTTTCTAATGATTTATTTTTAATTACTACTTTTTTTTTTCCTAGCCCCCATTTGTATCTCTGTACTCTTAACTCTAAATTTCAGTTTTATTTTGTCCTTATATTTTTATTCGAAAAAATAAAAAGGCCTGGACTCTTAGGTCATTCTGTACCCATACTCCCAGTTTGCCTCCTATAATCTTGCACAGAAAATACACATTTTCCAAAAATATATACAGAAAATACACAAGGGAGATGTTGCAAAATTATTGTACTGCTTTGATGGGATGGCTCTCTTCAGGACACCCCTTATATAATCCTTGCTTTAGTTTTCTTTTCAATCCCTTTCTCTATAGTCTTTATGCCGCAGTTGAGGGGCAAAACATCTCAGAAGTTAGAGAGCCTGGTCTCCACAATATGCATATTTTTCCCATGGATCCCTTAATCTAGATACAAACAGCTAGATCTGTTTCTATTCCAGTTTGAAGCATATGTCAGTAAGCATTTATACTTTAATCTTCTTCAGTATGGACATTCCCCAAGAAAGTCTAATTCCTCTAGCCCTCAAGCTTAACCCTCCCAATTAAACTGCTGGCTCCTTTTAAGACTCCTAAAAGATTCTGAATATGTCCATATTTTTCCCCTACACCTTGAATGCTTCCCATTTCTAGAAACAAGCAGAGATACCAGGTAAATCTAAAATAATTTTGATAAATAATTCAATATTATTATTAATAATAATAAATATTTCCATAAATAATTGAAATGGAACAGATTTCTTTCATGAAAATCTGATGCCTATTTCATGAGCTTCATTTTCACTTACACTTCTTATAAGTCACCAGAAATTAAAGCGGTAAATAAGGAATAAATAAGCTAAAGTGTCCTAAGTTATCCAGTCAAAAAAACATTGTCAGAAAAGTTTTCTGAGACTGAATATCTTCTTATTGTACCCTGGATTACTCTTTGAAACATAGATAAATCTTTATGTATGCTAATATTTGGGCTCCTTTCCATCCCCCGCCCCCCACCCCCTTGGCTGCTTCTTGTACTTCCTATGTACCATTTGCCTTGCAATTGTTCTGCCAAACATCTCTGATACCTTCCAGCACTCTTTATTCCTTTTTATCTACCTTGTTCTTCTCAGTACCTTTTTGTGGCTTCAGCTCAGATGGGAATACTGGACTTTATTCAATGACATCATCTTAACTAACCCCAGAAAATATGCAGTTAAATTAATCACAAAGAAAAGTTTATTATTGAAGTACTACATTGAATCTAGAAAGAAATAATTACTTTACAAATATTATAAAATCTCTGATACAGACTGTGGGTCAAAATTAAGAGAAAAAAGCCACTACTCACCCACTGAAATATCTTAGTTTAATGCCACGCAACTTCTGTTCAGAAAGTATGTATTGATATGCAACACTATCTGTGATGCAAAGCATTGCTCACTGACTTATAAGGTATTCTTGTTTTTTAATATTGACTACTGTGCCACTATTCAACTGTATATGAATTAACAAAAACTACATAATTTTCATAGTAAAACAAATCTTACATCTAAAATCTGAAGAGTCGACTCCTACAGTTAAAAATGTTCCATAGTTCCGCAAGGCTTACCCCCCCTCCTTGCCCTCAGGAGAGTATAGATGGCTGAAAAATAACTGTTCTTATGCTCATCTGTTCTCCTACCTTTTCTGATGAGCTGGCTGCAGAAAAGTGTATAAATGGAAAGCTCAATTAGTGCAATTTTTTTATCCTTGGATGTCAATCATGACTGTTGAGAGGTGGGACTTTCAGGATCTCTGTGCATTAATTAAGAGCTCATCTCAGAAGAGTAGTCATTACACCTAAGGACCAAAAATAAGTTTTAATTAGAGTCTAGAAGACAGTGTGCCATCTACTTCTAAAACTAGTTCTTTAGTTAAAAATGAACAGCTATAGGACTTTATTAGTAACAATGCAAAGGGCATGAATCTGCTGCTTGCCCTTCAGAGGGCAGAAATATTCCTGTGTTTGTAGGCCTGCCTGACAAAACCAGACAAGTTCTGTAATACTGTGTGCACACCGCTCAGCTTTCAGCCAGGTTGTATGAGTGCCAATGGGATTATTAGACCCTTGTGAGATTGCTGATGCTGAGGGAAGGCTGTCACACAGCTGAGGTTGGATGGCATCTCCCTCTCCCAGCCCAGAGTCCTCTGACTGCACACACAAGAGGCAAACCGAGGCAAACTCAGCAGAGGGGGCAGGCGGGCGCACAACGCCCCAGGGTCATTCACCACGGACACAGCAGCGGGCAGCTGTGGCTGCCCCAGACACCTCAGGCCCCAGAGAGGGTAGAAACAAGCTGGGCTAACTGCCCACGACATGACTTATGTGAGGACAATCGAAAATTCTGCCTAGGATTCTCCAGGGAAATAAAGTATAAATAATTGATTATATCATTTATAAATTAAAGGTAGGAAAACAAAATTTTAAGAGTTGGCCTGGAAAATAAATATGTCAGCTAATTACTTCAGGCATGAAAAGGGGTAAAACTTTTTTAATAATCTTTTTTGGCTATTGCTGAAATAAGAAATATAATATATTAATTTTAAAAAAATCAAAATAGCATGCAGGTTGGTCTAGGAAGTATGAGACAAGACAAAAAAAATCGAGCTCCAATATGAAAATAAAGAAGGAAAAACAGTCATAAAAATGGTCATAAAATTCAATGTTACAAATATTGTAGTTTCTTGAAGGACGCAAGTTAAACATATACTTAAAATTATATAAGTAATAATAATAATATTAATTATAAGGTTATTGCACAGAAAAAGAGCAGAATGGGAAGGCATGTCAAAAGCAGAATAAGATTTACTATGCACCCAGGAATAGTAGAACAAGTGTTATGACCTTCTTCCTTGTTATTATGTTTCATTGTCTTTTACTACACTATCTGTAAATAATTTAAGAGACAGGTATTTCTCTGAAACACTTGTTTGAGAAACACATACTATAAATTTACAATTTAATCAATACATCTGAGGAGTAATGAAAAATGGCAGCAAATTTAACAGCAAAAAAAGCAATAGCTATTGCTGGTAGATTGTTTAAACTGTTTTATTCTAAATAACAGTGAGTGATGAAATTAAGATTACAGTGAGGGATAAATCAGTCTTTTAAAGAAATTCAGAAAAATGTGGACAATAATTTATGCTAATTTCATTCAGAAAATTTCTGTTAATGTCATTAATAAATATTTTTAATATTTCATTCCCAAATGAAATTTTATAATATTTTAAAGCAATTATTTCTTGTAAATTTTTGCAGGCAAGGATTTTTTCCTAGGCATAGAAACACTCTCCAGAATGTACTGACTTGGAATATTACTGTATTTACTGGTAGATTTCAGGGGGTTGCTTCAGGTTATCAGATATGCTGGCAGTACACACCAATGGACTCTTGAGAAGGTTAACACTGAAACTTGCTACTTAAAATTTCAACCTTCATTATGTAAAATAGAGTATATACTACTGCTATGGATATATGCATACTACAAAATCTGGTATTTACTTCTCTGTAGGTCTAAGTTATTTTCCACATGATAAAACGTTTCAGGAAAGGCCATCTTTAATACTGGCTGGCACTATGGGTAGGTTGTTTTAAATGAAAAGAAAAAGGAATTTATCCAGAGCTTGTCACTCGTATTCTCTGAAGTAAAGAAAAATCCGGAGTCTTGCTATCTGAAGTTTCCTACTAGTAACATTTAACACATTTCTTGTCAGCTGCTTCTCTTGATTAAGAAGATGGAAGAGATAATAGATACACTAAACTCCAAAAGAGACAGAGAACCTTTGTTCCTCTGAACAATTATATCAATTTTTATAATGGTTTAATTTGTTGTTATTCACAAGGGACAATGCCAAGAGCTGAAGCAGAGGACTAGCAAAGTACAGATTGCATGTTAGCAGCATGGTGCCTTCTCAGTCCTTCATGTTTCCTAGTTTGCCTCTTCTGAACTCATACTCCAACACACTGTTTTGGAAGCCAGCCATAAAAGAGGCTAACTCAGACAATAAAATCTGGGTGATCTACTGAACTGTGACTGAGATTTGTGACCTGCCTTAAACTGAATCAGCTTCAACTACAAGACTTCTTACAAGCAGCTCTCACCAAGAGCCTGGCAGAATGTCAACACAGTTGTACTAAATATTCAACACAAAACTTGCTGAGAACCACATGGTATCATGTATTGTCATGAAAGTAACTTAAAGCTGGATTAATTCACAGGAAAAGAATAACAAAGAACAGCAATTAGAAAATGTTTCTTACAGTGAAGAATATTATATAGCAAATAAATTAAATTGAACAGAAAATCAAAAAGAGGAACAATACTAATATTACTTCAGGCACCCTCCTGGCCAACTTTGAACCCTTCATTAAAGTTTGAAAATTTGATGCCTTGTCCAAAATTTCCCCTGCGGTCAACAAAGAAAGGGAAAGGCACTTCCAGATATCAAATCTGACTTAAAAGAGCTTCCATCTTCACACTTGCAGTGGGAATGTTCAGCACAGACTTGGACATGTTGGTGAGTACTTGTATTCACTTCATCTACATTATACAGTTTGATTTTCAGTGGCATCTAGTAAATAAATTCCAGTGCAGCACTGAACATTTATCTGCTCATTTAGATGCTGCTGGAGATATGGGCAGGGATTTTGCAGTTTCTATAACACTAGCCAAATGCTGATGGGCAGTACTGTGCAGAGGTCCTTATTCCTATTGATCAATGCCTTTCCTGCTCCCTACCACAAAATCAGCAACATAAAAAAGTACTAGTATTTTCCTGTTTATACTGTATCATATTTACTGTCTCCCATTTGGTCCAGACTTTAGTCTTTGGGGGAAAAAAAAAAAAAAAAAAAAATTATCCTGCTTTAACATTTTTCTTTCCTCAAAAAGAGACAAGAACAATGATAATATTTTGATTAATTTATCACCATAGATGTGTTCTTTCCTCCAGTTATATTGTAAGAAAATTTCTGAGCATCCTATAAAAAATAAACTTCAGAGCCAAGAAACCTACAGCCCATATACTTAGCTTTCAATCTAGAAACAGACTATGGGGTTGGAACTGGAGGACCAACAGTTTATTTTTTGTTAACTGATGAAACATTAGTCTTGAAAAATGATAAGAATTTGAAATTCAAGCTGAATATACTGTGCTCACACAAGGGATGGAGATAAGCCAATAAACATAATATATAGCTTTTAACCCTGTGGAATATTTCTTATCTTCAGTAGTTTCTGCTGAAATTGTAGTGACAACAGAAAAATATTTATGCAAGAACTATACAGAGTGTGTAATAAGGCACAGGAAAATATAAAAATATAAAGAAAAATGAATTAAAATTCAACTGAAAAGAAGTAGCAAAATCTATTACAAGTAGCAAAACAAGCAGAGAGCAATTTCTCCACAGCCAGCACTGTCTACAGATCCAGGCCTCTTCCTGAAATCCATCCATTTATCATCCAGCATTGGAGTCACTTTGAAAATGATTCCATTGTAGTCAGCAACACCCAAATTGCAAATGGAAGTTATTAATCAGACAGCAGTACCACAATGTTTTCTAATGTCAAGACAACAACCACTGCTGACTAATGAATAAGAGTTTGTTTTAATATAAGATACACCTGTATGTGATAACTTGGGTTTCAGCATTTTGCTGCCTCATTTTGGTACACAATTGATCTTTTTATTTATTAACTTTTTCTTAACTTTCCTTATCTCAATTTCTGCGTTAGTTCACAGGATCACAGCAGAAAATAGACAAATTATTTTAAAATTTTTATTTTCTTCATTATTGATTGGGAAATTTTTCATTGTTTTTATTATAGTCATACATTTTTAAAATTTGAAGACGTTAAGAACATCATGGTCTTCATTATAATATAAAAATTTTTAATAATTTTGGGGAACACAGGAGACAACATGTTAAAAATATTTTGTGTTCTTTAACTGGGCTGGCTGATATCATTACAGCTTGTTGGATAAAACTTAGTGAGAAAAAAACCTCATCACAGATAAAATATAATATAGAAATTCCAAGAGTTAATAAGACAAGACTAGAAGAATCACTAATTGCAAAATCTCTGGCTGACTGATTTCAGCTTGATTAATGGGTTTCTTTTGCTTGCTGGAATTTTATCATCAAAAAAGGTATTAAAATGTTAACAAAAATTTCACAGAAAGGAAGGGATTAAGGCAGCACTGGAAAAATGATGCAGGAGTGATACTGAGAAGGAAACGTGGTTGTGCAGAAACTATTGAGGTTAAAAATGAAGTACCTAGGCTTGCCTAAATTTGAGAAAATAATATGTTTTAGCAACATCATGCTTACTTGTACTTAGCTGTGCTGCCATGCTCATAGAACGGTTTAGGTGGGAAGGGACATGAAAGACCACCTAGTTCCAGCCATGGGCAAGGACACCTCGTTGTCATCTCTACCATTTAGAAAGAAGTTATGATCTGGAATGTATTTCCAGAAACCTCCTAGATGGCTATTGCTCTGTTTTGATGTCCCTTTAACAGATACTGGGGTAGTTGAAGTGCCTCATGAGAACTAGGCCTTCTGAGCATAGGACTGCTCCTGTCTGTTTATAAAGGGCCTCATACACTTGGTCTTCCTGGACAGGCGGCCTGTAGCAGATCCCCACAATAATGTCACCTGTCCTTGCACTCCCTTTATGAGTGACCCCTCATCCATCCTCAGGCAGAACTCCATTCACTCCAGGTGGTCAGTGACAGAGAGGGCAACACCACCACCTCCTGGCCTTCCATATCTATTCTTCCTAGAGAGCCTATAACCTTCCATTCCAACATTCCAGTCAAAGAAGCCACCCCACCACACTTCTGTGATGTCAGTAAGATCATACTCCTACAGGCATGCACGTGTCTAAATCCTTGTCTATTACTCATGCTACTTGGTCTTCCACA
This sequence comes from Polioptila caerulea, assembly GCA_013397295.1. Lineage (NCBI taxonomy): Eukaryota > Metazoa > Chordata > Aves > Passeriformes > Certhiidae > Polioptila > Polioptila caerulea. Next base: position 407,303 of record VYXF01011005.1, read on the forward strand.
GAGGCATCTAAATTATATCCCCAGTGAAGCCAACTTACTGCTGAAGCAGCTGGAATTCCTTTGTGCTGCTCTTCATGTGCTCTCCTGCTGGCCTGTGATACCTCCAGAGCCTTCTGGGCATCTCTTGCTGGCACTGGCATCAAACTGGTTGGAGTGGAATGGATTAAAATCCCCTCCCCCACAAAGTTTAATCTAAAGTCTTCATCATTCTGTCAAATGTATGAATGAAGATGCTGTTGTATTCCTCTGATAGATGAACTCCATCAGCCCTCAGTAGAACAGGTTTCTCAAAGTGAGTCTCATAGTGTAACAGATAAACCCCTGGCTGTGTCACCATTTGTAAATTCACCAGAGTGAGCCAGCCCTTTCAAACCCCTTTCCTCTGATTAGCAGGATTGCTGAATAAACTACCTGTGTTCCAGAGCCCCTAACTGCTGCTTCCAGGACACTGTAATCCTTCTTGATGCTCCTCACACTGCTTCTGGCTGCATCACTGGTGCCCATGTGAACTAACAGCCTTGGGTGGTAGCCAGGAGTCAGTACATGGCTTTACAGTCTCTTGGTGACATCCCTGGGAGGAGCTGCAGGTGAGCAGCACACCTCTTCAGAGAGAACTTTAGGTTGCCAAATGGGTGCTTCCATAGCTCTTGGAAGAGTCACCTACTATTTACTACTGCAGCCTCCTCTTGGCTGCACTGGTTGCTGCACAGGGCGCAGGTTGGACTGCATCACTCAGCCCCAGCAGCTCTCCTGAGGTCACGGGTCTTTCCTCTTCAGTTTGCAGAGCAGCGAGCAGGGTCTGTAAGGGCACCTCAGGCTTCAAGGAAGTCTCTTTCTCCTGCTGGTCCTTGCCATTGCAAGCTTCCATTCTTATGTATTACTGGCCCCCTTCCTACGGTGTGTGTGCTGTTGGGGGAAGTTTTCAGCTGTTTGGCTGCAGGCTCTGTGTTCCCTGCAGACTGTACTTGGAAACAGCCATTTAACTCCTTCTCAGCTTCCCTGATGTTATATAGCCTTATCACCACCTCCTGCAGCTCAACCACCTGCATGTTCCACTGACCTGGGCAAGTGAACCTATTGTGATCAACCTTTCCTGTACTTGTGATGTGTTTCTGGAGGGAATGGATAACATATGTCTTTTTAGGAAGATACTCTTTGTAACTTTGATCTTTGTCAAAAAACCTTACAGAAATGTGTCACTGAGACAAACTCAAAATTTACAGTTGGGCTCACTAGGTTCACTCTATCAGAAAAGAGAGCAGTGTCCTAGTATCAAGGCTAAGAACAGTAAAGTAAAAGAAGAAATGGCAGCATAGTCTATCTGAAGAAAACACTGGTAAAAGTTGTATAAAGGATGAATAAGGCATGGATTGACATGAAACTGGAGCAAGAATCTGAGAGCATGGCTTCAGTCTGAAGTTAGGTCAACTGCCATATTCAATCCTGCCAGTGTTGGCAAGGTTTGTCACTTGAAATAGAAGCCTGCAAGACAGACCGGGGAAGAGACCACAGGTGCAGCTAGCCCCTGTACTGTCATAACAATAAATAAGGTTATCTGTCATGATCAAACCATCTGGAGAAGTCCTTTATACTGTACTGAATAGACGTTATACATTTATTTAAGGTTACAAAGAATGCTTAAAATAGCTGATTGCTACTGATTTGCAAGGAGTAGTCTGTGTCCTATAATTAAAGGCAGTATCACTGTAAACGTGCAGGCAAAAATTGTAGGAAGAATTTTAAGGGATTTATAAGTGATGATACATAACTTAAAAAAAGGAAAATAGATGACTGTTTAAAATGCTAAATAGTGCAGCAGTTTAGTTCTGAAAGCAGAGATCCAGACATCAGTGTCTGGGTATTTAATACTTTTTACAGAAGTTATTTAAAACAGAGCTCGGTTTTGTCATCACATATCAACAAGCCATATTGTAAGAAAAATTATCTACCCTGCAAGTAGCAGACTGACAAAACCCAACAAACAAATCTATCTTTTTCTTGCTAGTAAGGTATACACTAAATCTTTGCAATTCAGGGTATATGTGGAAATCCAGCTGATCATGGGATTACTTATGGGACAAAATTAATTACAGCTAAAAGAACAGGATCTGGATTGAGCTGTAGCCTTGACCTACCCTCCTCCTTCTGTTATAGAACACAAAAGCCATGTTAAGGGACACTTTTTTTCAGAAATATGAATGATCATTACACTTACATTTTTACTGCTCTCTCTTTAAGGTAGCGCACGCTTGGCATGTTCCCTAAACATCATAATAGGAAAATAAACGATAGGTATCATTTCTTTCCTGAGAAGCAGACAGGTAGATTGAGAAATATTATGTACCATGCTGATTGTCTACAGCATGTGCAAGTGAAACCAGCACCGAAATTAATTCCAGTTCCTTCATTTTCTCCCTTATGACCTCTCTTCTGACAGAGTCAAAACCCCTCAACTTCACATATAGAGAATATGGGGGACCACAACATATTTGGTGCTCTGAGAAAAATCCGCCTGTTATCTGTTCTTCACCTTAAGTCCACTTCACTGCAAAAAGCTCCTGCATCAGCATTTCTGTCTACAATCATAAGGTTGCTGCAACCTCAACAACAAACTTAAAAAATCCCTAGCTCTTTCTCTCTTTCTATAGCTATCTGTTCTTTTCCCAATAAACTTGGCACATTTCTCTTCAACACCATCTTTTTGTGGGCTGCAACATATGGGGCTTAATAGCATAGCATCAGACTGCAATTTTTAGTCTAGCCTTTCCTGTTCTGCTTCACAAAGTAAAGGTGGCTGCTGCCTACCTTCAATGACCCTCACAGACAAAAAGAGCACCTTGTCAGAGCTCATTTTCTAACAGATGAGCAAACCTTCAAAACAAATATGATGTCTTCAAACACAAACACACCTCAGCCCCTAGATTTAAGCATGCAGTTTAACACAGCTTAACTTACCGAAAATACTAAACCTGAAAGGTTCACCTGACTTTACAATCAGGAATATCAAGCAGAGCTACCACAGCTTTTCTGTGCTACTACTTAGCACCTCTCAATCAAGTCACCAGCTGTTGGAGCTTTGCCCAAACAACAGTAAACCAGAGAAGACTAGCAAATTAGCACTTCCCCTCTTGGGCTGGCTGGCTAATACTTCAAGGGGAGGAAAGTAAAGGCCTCATTAAAGTTGCTTTTTTTCACCAAGGAAAGCAAATCAGGGTAGGGTAATACCCTTAGAGTGTTTACAGATAGAAAAAAGAAAAAAAAACATACAAAACAACACATTTACTGCAATGTAATGATTTCTCTCTGGATCACTGGGATGCTGAGGAAGATGTGAGCATCTTTTTCTGATGCTCACCAGCTGATTTAGCATGATGAAAAATGAACCTGCACCTAGGAGATTTCTTGATAAGTTGCAATTCAGGGTTTCGGGTTTCTCTGCATGTATGGGAGAACAAGCCCGTCTCCCTTTCTGGGCTATATCCATCTGTTATGCATCCTCTGTCAGGAATCTGCGAAAATTGTGTCCTTTTTCTGCTTTTTTTTTTTTTTTTTTTGGGGTTTGGGGGGGTTTTTCCTTGGTTTTTTTTTTTTTTTTTTTTTTTCTTTTTTTTGTGGTTTGGGGTGTTTTTTCCTTGGTTGTTTTTTTTTCTTTTTTTTAAAATCCATTTTCACCTGAGTATTGAAACTGAGGAAAACATTAATTTTCATAATGTGTACATGTTGTACATGCCACTTTTACTGACTGCCTTTATAATTGCCTTTAGGCAATGCTGGTTAAATACTCTTTGATTTTTGAAAAATACCTTAATTGTAATACTTTACTAGAATAAAGTATTCNTTCTTTTTTTTTTTTAAATCCATTTTCACCTGAGTATTGAAACTGAGGAAAACATATTAATTTTCATAATGTGTACATGTTGTACATGCCACTTTTACTGACTGCCTTTATAATTAGAATAGGCAATGCTGGTTAAATACTCTTTGATTTTTGAAAAATACCTTAATTGTAATACTTTACTAGAATAAAGTATTCCCCCTTCATCTGCTTGAACTGAGCACTGAAGGGACTTGAAGACATCGCACACAGTCCTCCAGCAGTACTGTGTTCTCCTCTGGCTGCAGAAGTATTTAGCAAAACACAACTTATTTCTTATAGTGGAAAGCTGAAACATTAAAAGTTGTTGCTACTATCCTCTACTCACGCACATTAATGCCACGAAGTTTGGGAGTAGTATTTCATGTGCAAACTAGTAGCAAATTTAGTGCTTAAAACATTTGTTTTAAAAATTACTTCTAATCATAAATATGCTTTATTTGCTCCTATTGTTGATAAACATGATCACAGCCCAAAGCCAGACTGGTATTATGTTAACTTCATGTCTTTGAAGCATCAGCCCTTAGTGGGAAAGAGTTTTCTGAAGGCTTGGAAAAGTGGAAAAAATTGTCATCAACCTAACTTTGCAAAACTGTTCAAGATGAACCTGGCAGTCACTTTTATAGTGGTAACCCAGTTTTTGAAAGTCAAGTACCACACTTCTGGTTCAGAGGTTGCCCCAGTTTTATGAGTCATGATTAGGGACCACTTCACTTTCTGTTGCAAAGCAATCATGTGGATAGAAGATATTCACTTGAATGTCAGTGCTCCTTTCCTGTAGGCTGTGTCTGTATAGACCTGTGTCTGGACATGCAGTAAAACACATAGTTTACTCTTCAGATTTAAAGTAAAGCTATCTGGTGGTGAAACTGTACTTTTAGTAAAGTAATGATCTTCAAAAGTATCTCCTTCTCATTGTTAGAGACAAATTTTTAAACTGTCTTATAGGAAAATGGAAATAAAAATAACCTTATAGGGTGTTCAGTCTGACTAAAGTGGCATCCTTGTGTACCACAAGAGTTATACAAAATTCAGCTTTCTATTTGCTTCAGTTAAAGGTGTAAAGCAGTAGTAAAATAACAAAACTGTATCTCTGATTGCCCATGCCCTGTAGCGAGTGTGGTAATATTTTTCTGTGTGCACGACACTGCTTCTGCTTACTGTATATAACTAAGGAAAGCGTTAACCATACTAAACTTTCTGTTGATAATTCTAGCAAGCTGGCTTGATTTCTACTTTAAAATATCTATGCACATATTTGTTATCACACTTCTCTTATTCAATCATTATCTAAGTCAACAGAGCCATCTTCATCAAGACAGCTTGTATTTATCACACTTCATGTACTTAAATTGTATGTCACTCTGTTAAGTAAAGTCCAAGGAAATTCTTGATTGATTCTGAAGTTACCCATATGGTTATCTAGCAAGTCAGCAGAAACTAAATTTATTACCAAAATCACTTTTATGTAATAATTATTAACTAATATTGTTTTAATGCTTATTTTATGTAGTCTTTGGGTGGGTCAAAATGGCAATGATAATTTAGCGGTCACCGTTTGTAATATAACAAAAGCCTACTAGTGCGTGAAAAAGGGCAAAAATCTTAAAATAGTTCAGAGAGCTTGTTTGCTGACAGCTAGACTGAAATAAAACATGATTATGACATTATGTAATCATGTATCTTTTAATGAAACTCTAAGAAGTGAAACCAAGCTTCTCCTTACAAGGAAAAAGCTCCTTTCCACCAGAAAAAGGATAAAGTTAGGGAAAAAAATAATTGTAATATTTTTCTCAACAACACCTAACCACTTTCAGTCACTTTTTTCTTTGGTAGGAACAGGAAAAGCTCAAACCAAACTAAAAATAATTGCCAGGATTATTACTGCAGTTGTAAAAGCAAACTCTGAGAAATGAGATTTTTCTTTCTTGGGTATCTGAATTTTGATATATTCCATATTTGCATGATCCTATACTGTTTTTCCCAAGACTCCTTTGCCTCATTGAGCAAAGATGTGCTCCAGGCATGAATAGGGATCACTTAATGAAAGGTGCTGTTAGTCATTAGACCCCTCTCAGATTTCTGGTAGAAGTTGCAAAATGTGAAATAAAGAAAGCAGATGCTATCAGAAGGACTTGTCCATTTATTAAACTCATGCTATGTAGAAGTGGATTCTAGATCCCATTATGGACTTCCTACAGGGTACTGCACAGTCCTTAAAACATATTCTCTAAATTGACACCAAGTGATATATTCCCTGTTTCTGGCTCTGTGGAGCTGGCTTGAAACCTTGCTGTCCATTTAAATAACGAGGAAGATTCACAACTTCAAACATTTCCAAGGTTGTAATATTAAGCTGTGTCATGAACATAGACCTATATGATTCTGATTTTCTGCACAAATAGGGCTCAGCATCTTAAACTGTATATTGTGATCATTGGATTCTTTTCCTTTAGTTCCTATGCTTGACACAGAATTTTAGGCATAGCTTTAAAACAGTGTAACTTCCTGGACTTCTGACTCTTGTTGAAATTTTTAACTTCAAGCTAGGCACTCAAAATACTCAAATGTTTCTATTTGTGAGGTAGCTAAAAGGGAAGCATTAACTTTTCACTACCTTGTGTATGGATAGACAGACTCAAGACTGACCTGTAGATCAAGATGAGTGTATGTGTTGCCTGTAAAAGAGCACAAGAGCATGATGTAGGTACTGAAGTGTCAAACTCTTAGGAGGCCAGTTTCCTGTGCGATGCCATCGGAATCACAACAGAGGTGACAAGAGCACATTCATAAAACCACAGTGGACTTGGGAACTTTGAAGCACTGCACTTTCTGTACTAAGTGTGAATAATCTATATTAGGATAATCTATATTATATACATTCCTTGTTAATCATTGATTTTGCTTCTGAATCTTTGACCCAGCCCTATCCATCTGCTCTAGCTCCTATGACAATTATAGATGATAATCTCCAGCCCCACAGGTTTGAAATTTAACTTCACAAGGGTTTGAAATTAAATTGATAGTCATGAGTGGAACTCATACAATTGTGATGAGTATCATGCAAAAGCTCAGAGGGTATCAACTATACAGTCCAAAATGCCTTGGATCACTCTTTGTGCCAGGGGGATTTAAAAAGCTGTTTGGTCATCCCAGCCTGCTCCTGTGGTCTGAATTAGGGATGACCTGGAAAAAAAGAAGGAATCATGTAGCTGAAGATTGTAGCATTTGATATATAAAAATCACCTAGTTGAAATTTACAAGGGAAAATTTAATTCTAGTATTTGTAACTCCTGATCCCTTGATTTTGGAACTTTGAAGTTTTGTTGTTTTAGCTGTTTTCACTCTGCTGACAACTCTGTACATAGTTCTACATGTTCCAGCTCCTTCCTATGTTTTGAGAAGCTGCACAAGAAAAAAAAATTGATATATATTTATATTTTTGAAAATTAGCAGTAGTGCTTTATCAGTCAAACACCTACAGGTTTTTAATCACTAGTCAATGCAGTTCAAACTCATTATATGTCCGGGCCCACTTGAGCTGATATGCTTATTGAGACACTCAATATCTTCTTGGCATCACTGAATAAAACTGGATATCATGCATATTTGAGAGTTATTTGATAGTCAAAATTCTGACATATTATCTTTAAAATGGACACAACACTTCAGGGCTTTGGAACCAACTTTTTAAATTGGCTAAAAATTAATAAGGAATCAGAATTCTATCAGGTTTCTCTTCTTGCTCTCAACACCATGAGGATATCAAGGCATGATTAATACAGGTAATATTGCCCTTGCAAAAAAGAGTTCAAAAGACATTGGACAGTGCTGCTTATATTCAAAACTCACCCTGCAGAGGGGTTTTTGTATTGCATGTTCTGGCTGTATTGGCTGTCATTAAACAGGATTCTAACTCTAAAAATATTTAATCTGCGAATAAATGTATTTAATTTATCAAAGATCAGATTTATTTACCAAAACACCTTTTTGAAAGCCATTATAAATTCTTTCCTTCAAGCATGTTCAGTTTCTTTTGTAAGAATGACTACTTTAGTATTGTCCACCTACTAAGTGGTATCAACTGCAGGAGAATCTCTTGTACAGTGGCAGCCCAGGTGACACTCTTCTTGCCTTTTGTAATTATTTGAGGTTTTTTGGGTTGTGCTGAGAAAGACTACAAAGATATTCAGTGCAGAATGTTATGAGATGGAAAGGTATAGAATCAAAGACTTGCCTGCAGGCACCAACGCCCCTTGTTACAGCAGTTCCTTTTACTTGCACAATTAGGATACTTGTTTGAGCCTGATAAGACTTCAGTGTACATCACGGTACTTCTATTTTATATTTATACCCTGTGACAGGGTTTATCCATATGGAATACACAGGGCTAATTGGTTCATGTATTAATATGAAAAATGTTGTTGATGTCTCTTGTGATAAAACTGTTGTGCATTAAATTTTCCCCTTATATAGGGGATATATATATATATATATGTATAGCTAAAGTAATGAGAGAGGACATTGTTAGGATCTTACAGCACAGAAAGCATATTATTTTCTTTAAGTGCCCTCTAGAAAAAACAAAACCATTTCAAAGTGGAAAGGGATGAGAGTGATAACACTGAACATTGAACAGATTCACATTAAGTTTAGACTTTCTCACCTTTGCAAAGCACTAAATCTGTATAAAATCAAACGAGACTTTGTTCTACATATAGTTGTTTTCAGTTATCTGAAAATACATGTTCTGCTAGCATGTTCAAAAAAAAGAATATAACTGACACTAAGTTTCTGTTAAAAGAATTCTGTCAAGGTAAAGAAGAAAGGTAACTAAAGAAGCTGTACATCACTGGTATGTGGTGTAATTAGCTGTGGCAGGTCTTTAATTGTCATAGACAAGATGACAGAAGCTGCTTATATCAGTTTTGTGGACTATTTATATACCAAAGTCATTATGACCCCTGAGCTTATTTAAAAAAAAAGTAAATTTCATTAATGAATTCTCAATTTTTAGGCAGAAGGCATATCCTAAAGCAATTTTGACCAAAGTCTGTGATACATAAGTGAACTAAAGCTACCTAAAAGAAAGCTGAGAAATCCCTTTAGAAGAGGAAACACCATAGTAATGTAGAATAAGCTATGATGCTACCTGTTTTTTTGCTTCTCTGTATGCAGGATGTGATGGAAGAAGGGAGATTTCTGCTGGGAAAAAAAAAAAAAGTGGTTCAAAAAGTCAAAAAGTAACTGGAAGTGGAAAAATAGTAAAGGAACTGACTGTTATTACAGTTTGATAGTTGCCTAAAATTGTTGTTTCCAGGTAATGAATTTATGCAGATGGGCTTGGAATCTTCGGAAATATGCAGTAAAACCAATGTGTGAACATTAGAAGATGTGTCAGAATGATTCCTGAAGTTGGCTGTAAAGATTTTTAATTCTGCTTAAGTAGCTCATACCTGCAACATGCAGCATGTATCTTTCTATTTAGAGACAGCCAGGATGCACAGAAGAGACAAGGATAAACATGAGAAAGATGAGCATATTTCTTTGAACCTCAGAGACTGGGATGCAGAAAAGGAAGCAATGTTGGCAGGGAGAATGGGAATATGCCAGGGGAAGGGAGGATCCAAATGCCACAATCCTTTTGAGCTACATACAGCTTCAATGGGAAATAAACTCTTGAAAAACAGATTCTACTATGGAAGAAAACAGAGGAGTGAACAAAAGTGAACTAAAAGAACTGTGAAAAACTGGAGGAATCAGAAACCAAGAAGTTGTAACTCCTGCAGATTTCAGAGATAGGATCTTTTATTGAGATAAAATCTTCATTACCTAAGGGGAGAATCTGAAAGCAATGCCACACACAGGGTGAATGTTCCAGCGTCTTTTGATCTGTCTCTTAGACACTTTTACAAAGAAAACTTTGATAGGCTCTTGATGTCCTAGCCAAAGATGTCACCACAAACTCTGAAATAATGAAAACAATTTTATAATCTATAGTTTACAGAGATAAAAGCCATACAGTTTTTTACAGTAATATATTTGCACATATATTTACTTCTCAGATTATTCTTGTGCTTCTTAAATGTGATCCAACAAGATAACCAACAAAATAATTATAAGAATGCTGGTGCCTGCATAAATTCCTATTTACTTAGAAGTCAGCAGGCAACCTCCAAATTCAAATTTACGCATCCCTGAACACATGATGTGTGTCGAGGGATCAGAATCAAATTAAAGCTCTAAGTCACAGTATCAGAAATGGCTATACAAGCCAAGGCTGTTTATCCACTAAAGTTAGGAAAGATGTATGTTAATAATCCAAAACTGAAAGGAACACTAAAAAAAACCAGATTTTTTGGGGGGGAAAAAAAACTACGTCATGTTATATTATTTGTTGATGGAAACCTACTTATTCAAAAATGCTGATATTTATACGGTGGTTTTTTACTTCTACAATTGTCTTTTGTATAGGCTTTAAATGAATAAAATAGTCTTTGCCACTACAGTGCAGTAAAAGCTCCTTAAATCATTACAGCCCTAAGAGAAATCTGATAGAAAAAGTGGTTATGCACTTTCTGTTTTATTTACAGTATAATTAAGGTAATTATTGTAGTTGTTACAGTAGTACACCTTTTATAATTTCATAGCTGAAGTGAGATCTTGGATAAATAATAGCTATCTACTGCACTGACTGGAGACATTATTTACTTTTACAAGCTATTGATTACCTTATAATTCACAAAAGAAGCAAAACCACAAACTCACTTGCAAAGGACATCAATAAAGACTCTAAATAAATATTATGGCCAGGTACAGGTTCAGTGGGTATTTCTTTCATATTAATGCATTTTTACAAATGCATATGCAAATTTTAATTTTTAAAATACCATTTTTACGCCAATCCATGTCTGGTTTTCATTTTTAAATAGACTTGGTAACTTCTCCCTCAATGTACTTCTTTGTATGTGTTTTTAACAACAAAAAGTAATTTTGTATGTAATTGCATCAGGAAAATAATATTAACATCTTCACTTTGTTTTTTCTGAAATTACTTTCTATCTGCAGCTCACAAAAACCTGACTGTTTTTCAATCGAGTGAACATGTCCTTATCAGGAAACAAAACCCTATATGACTGCAGTGAAATTCCTCATATTTTTAGAAACAAACAAAGGCACGAAGATTTTCACTGTCTGGCAATAACTTACAGAGCCCTTGCCATTGACAGTTCATGATTGCAAGCGTTATCAAACTACAATAAAGAAAGAGCTGCAGTATTTCCCTAGTCCTGGAGATCTGATGCAACAAAATCATTGATATAGCACCAGTAGACCATTATACTCTAAAAGGCTTAAAATTCCACCTGATAA
>VYXF01011005.1:418561-437750 GCA_013397295.1 Polioptila caerulea
AGAGGATCTTCTATACTATTCAACGGAATTTTCCTGAGCATGGAAATGCCAGCTGTGTTTTAGGTTGCATGGGGCGGGGGGGGAGGAAGTAGAAAAGAATAATGAATCTTTTTTCACTTTCCCTGTAGAAATTATTTCATATACTGAAATGTAATGCTTCTTCAAATACTTATTAAAATCTTTGATTGTAGCATCCAGTGAGAATAGAAATAGAATTTTTCCCATATTGTTCCTCTTTAAAACAATGTAGCTATTAAAATTTAATAGACAAAACGTTTATGTGTTTTTGAGAAATTCTACATGATGAGCATAACTATTTTTTTTTGAACAGGTGATATTGAACAATTAAAAAAGGAATTTCTGCCTCTGATTTCTGAATCAGAAACATAAGAACATGTTAACCTTGAAATATTTTTTTCCATCTTCCATTTCCATTAACACTGTGGTCATCGTCTCCTTCTGTGGACCATATCCATAAAATTTCCTACTTGGAGTAAAGCAAACTGATTTTCTTCTCAGTAGGTATTCAAAACCAGAAGTCTTGAGAGAAATTGCTTAGTCTTCTGCAGTTCTTTGAACTTAACCAGAAAAGGCTGTAGTCCAAGGATTTATTTTGCAGGTCCTTGACAATTCACAGCAGATTTTTAAATCTTCCTCTTCCTTTGAAAGAGTGTCAAGGAGTCTTATGTGTCTGAAAATGAGTTTTAGTTTGATTCAGTTACCTATAAATCTTAATTTTTCATATAACTATAAATACTTAGTTTCATTATTTTCTTCTTCATTTACTAATTAGTAGAAGTATAGTAAACAAGATTATGTTTGTGTATTTATAGCCTATATTTCTTTTTCATGGCCATCAGTCTAGATGGGGTTGCCACAGTACAAGCAGTAAATTCTTAACTAGCATTTCAGTTGTGCATTACAGAAGTTTCTGAATGTTATATCTGACACTTGAATAGCACTCAGTATATCCAGCCACTTTGTTTCAGCTTGAGAAAATGCCAAACTCTCTCTGCTGAAATTTTCCTTCCTCTTTTGCTATGGTTTTCATTTTGGTTTCATTATGGTTTTCATTAATGACAAAGATTAACCTTGTCAGGACAGGGAGACAACAAAAATACAGCAAAATACTGCACAAATGTAGCTGCTACTAAAACACATGGCTCTCCAAAGATGAGCATGATTGAGAGAATGATTTAATAAATTCTGAAGAAACAAATAAAATTTTCAATTATCCTAATCTTACTTAGATATCCACCTGGACGTAGTGTCATTTCCATTCTGAAAATGTTAATTTGTTTCATGCATCCCAACCCTCTTATTAAGCACTAAAACTACGCCATGCATTTTCTGGCTGAGCACACATTTGACACCTGGCACCCTCCAGTTCTCCTTATATATAATATATTCACATGTCCATTTTACACCAACCCAAAATATTAGCACTATTTCTGTTTTAAAAATATTTCTTTTTAACTCCTCTCAGATAAAAATTGCTTCTGTGGACAGGGAACAGTCCAGATAAAATTTTACCTAAGTGTCAGTTGAGTTCCAAAGGCTTGGCAATGCTCTCACATACTGCCCTCTCCTGCATTCTGACCTAAAATTCCATCTGTACCATTAGAAGCTTTAAAAGTTAGTCTCCAAAGGGAACCTATTATATACCCTCAAATTTCATCCTATAACAGGGGTGTCAATATGCAAGATTACTTACTAACAAGTAGCATTCTCTGCTTGTTCAAGAAGGGGAAGCATGAAATGCCATTTTGATAGCGACAGCTGTACTTATAAAAGAGAAAAATCAGCACTGCACAAATGAACTCCCATCATTCATTACCGTATTACATCTGTTGTAAAAGTCTTCTAAGAAAGGCTGATCATGAATCCTCCTTCCAAGAGCAGAAGAGCTGTGGGCTGAGAACATTGGAGCACTATCCTATAAGATGCTCCCAGCCTTCTGCAAATTACAGAACATTTTTTGAACCACAGAGAATCTGCCTATCTAAAGCAATCTATGGCAAGGTGTTCCACGTAATAGAGACTCGATCTGCTATATTATACTTGTTAAAGGTACTGTTCTTTTGTAATCTGTGTTTTTATCTGGGAGTAAGTTCAGTTCTGCAGAACTGTATGCACGTACACAGATATTTATAAACTGCAAATAGCACACTGGACTGGGCTGATAGGCAATCATACAAAGGCTTCAGTTTCGATTAAGACGCTTCAAATTAGCCTTAGGAGATCTATGCTGGAAGCCATGATGAAAGAAAATCCTTTCTAGCTCACCTCCAACCTTCACTCTTCCATATATCATAAAGCCAAAAGCAATAAATGAATGGTGTAACTATTCAGCCAGCTATTGCCTTGGTGCCTGTTGCATTTTTTTTTAAACCTCTACAACCTCTGAAGAATTAGCAGGTGAGAATTTAAAAAAAAAAATCCAGACTCTCTGAACTCTTCTTGCCTCTCTCTTTTACACTATGTAAGATTTTTATCGATTTAATTTCTCCTAGAAACACGAGGTTCTATTGAATGTTGCTCATGCTGCTTGACCATATATTGAATGTTGAAAACACTTCATGCACAGCAGAGATAACTATCCTACAAAACAAAAACCTTTAACACCCCACTCCTCCAAATAAAAGCAAAGAGCAGACCCTTTGAGTAAAACTGAGTTTAGCAGTTGCTGGAGAAGCCATGAGACGTATACTAGAAAGTATCTCATTCTTGGTTTTTCGACAGTACTACCTTTCTTATTAAGTGGTGGAGAGAAATGCTGGCAGAAAATATTCTACTAGCAGATGGCACTTAAGTTGGAATTAAATGCTGCAACAGTATCCCATTTGGACACTATTCAAGAATGAATGTTTCCATGCAAGAAATTACTCAATAAACCAGGACTTCTCAGGCTGGAAAAGAGATGGCTGAGTAGGAATGAGATAGGAGTTCATAGGCACTAATAGAAATTAATTGTCCAATGTCTTTTATATAAAAGAAAAAAAAATAGCTTGTAGGTGAGGATTACTAAGAGAAAAACAGGCACATCTGCATCTGAAAAGGGGTAAATTCTGTCATGGCCCAGTATTCGAAAAAGGATAGATTTTTCAGAAAATGAGGCACTTAGGGGAACGTAAACAAGGTCTCCTCAAGGGAATATAGTGTAAACATTCTTAGAAATGCCATACTGAGAAAACTGTATTCTGTGAAATTCAAGAAATTTATTTTATGTTTGAGTTACTAACAAGCAGTATTTTTGTGTCATAGCTCTATTACTTTAGATACGTTTAATTCGATTGCCAATTCTGATTGCTCAAATTAAACTAGGCTCAAATCAGAAGTGGTATGCACCTGATCTACGTATGATCTGGCACCATCATTCACCATTTTCATGGGAAATGATCACTCCATATACACAGACCCCACAAACATTTAAATGAAGACTTTTCATGATAATTTATCACATTAGTTCTTCAGTAATGTTATTTTTTCCATTTTTTCCATTCTCCCATTACATGTTCTTTGAATTTGGTTGGTACATTTTTGCACTGTCAATAGTTTTGCTTTATCTGAATTATTCTGTACTATTACCCTGAATAATCATGAATTGACTAAACTCTACAGCAACTTGTATCTAAACATAAGAAGCCTGCAACTAATCATGGTATTCTGTGGTATTACAAAAGAAATGCAGGTATTTCAAAACCTTTGAAAAACACATTTTGAAGAAATTGTACTGCTGTAAATTCCTATTTGCTGCATATTTGAGATGTGATGTGAGTAGGTTTGAGTCCTGATTTTTGTTTGACTTTGCATTCATTTATTTTCTGTAAGTTGCAAGTTAAACCTATTTCAAAAACTGATAAATAAAACACTTCCATTACCAGCTGTTCTGTGATGTAGGTGATGGATCTAAAACATTCACACTAAAACAATAGTTTACTTCACTCTTGTTCTTGCTCTCTGAACCTGCAGGTCAGTAAGATCAAGATTTTGCACAAGTACAGGAATGCAATCCTGTTTCCTTAGTAGCAATCAAACTCAGCCTTTTGCTAAGGAACACTACACCTACTTCTAAAAACTCTATTAGCTTAGCTTTTGTGACAGAACAGGAAATCTGTCCAGGTGTTGAACAAAATTGCATCTTTGGGCCATGAAACAAACCTGCAAGAATCTCTTTCTCTAGAATTCTACTGGTGTGTTTCTAAAACTGCTCAGTTTTCACTGAAGTTTACAAGGTGCAGATGAAAATGAAGATAAATTTATCCTTGAAATTTCAGAGCATAGAGAAGACTCATGAAATAATTTCTGAGATATGGAAAAGGTATTAATTTAAAAAATACCAAATAACAATTAACTAAAAGTATAAACCTGTTAATCAAATATTTATTCAATATAATCATAAGCAAACTGACATGGGAACACATGTCCGACCACATCTGCAAATGTTTAATTTAGTGTACTTTCTTGTGACCTATGGCAGTGCTGAAGCAGCTTAACATTATCAAAACCGATTTATTTCAGGATCAGACAAATTATATAGAATCTAACCTTGCTATGCAGGAAAAAGTACTTGCCCTTGGATATTACTTAGCCTGACCGCAGGGCTTTCTGGAAACAGCGAATGTTTTATAAGTGTCAGCTCATGGCTAAATCAATGTTTATGCATTGATACCTTTGAATAGCAAACACTTGCTGCCTGCAAGCTAAACAATGTTTTTATCTGTTTGCCTATTTCTGGTCCTTCAACCACGGCACAGGGTGTTGCAAATCGCATTTAGTAACAATTATCGGCTGGAATTTCGTGAAGAGGAAAGTAGCATGATTAATGAAAAGTGACACACAGAGATTACTTTGCAATGCCAGTCGCCTTGGTGAATGGGCCACTCTGCTGAACTGAAGCCTGACCTTTGTTACTTTTAACGAGGTCATCGTGAATGCTAAATGCTTGAAAGATTAGCCACTACAAATGTTCCAGTACCACTTAATGATGCCCCCACTAATGAACTGCAGGTAGCCAGTTAAATATAATGATACAGTTTTCACCTTTGAAACAAAGGTTGAACAAACCCCTCCCTTCCCTTCCCCCCAGAACGGTTTTCTGTCAAGGTGTTTAAAAAGCAACCTTGGAACCCATAGCAGAGCATGTTTTCTTCACACATAGGTAACTAAGAGTCCAAATTTGAATAAGCCAAAGAGTCCAGCTTTTAAGGAACTTTGTACCCAACTGACCACTGGATAATTGCTCAGAAACTGCAATGTTTACATCTCCTTTTCATCCCTAAACAGCAGAGGGACTCGATATCCTGTACTTTGCTGCAAATGTGTATTGTTATAAGTGCTAAAGTTTTCAGCAGAACTAACTGAACGAGCACCAGACCCCTTGCAGTAAAGTAATGTAAATGTGAGATAAGCCTCAATAAGGTAAATAGTGATAAAATAAAACCACTAGTGGGATTAAACATGTCTGTTATTGTATTGACTCATACTAGCCACACGTTAGTGTAGGTAAGTGTGACTTGGAGAAATTGAGAATGGAAGCTTGACATCAGATCTTGAAGTAACATTTGTCTGAAAACAAATCAACCCTGACATGAGGAAAATTATTTTTTAACAAAAAGTTTCAAGATTATGAATAATTGCTTCCATACCCATAAATGCATCTTTGTTCTTGGTTGGAAATATATTTGAACATTTAATCAGGCAAGAGACACCACCACCTTTCTTATACTGACAAAGTAAGTCTCCTGCCATGAATTTTACTTAAATATAAAATTGTGAAGACGTAACACAAGAAATGGAAGAATGCCAAGTATATGAACAGACATTTCAACAGAACACTGCTTGCTGTCAAGGTGCAGAAAAACCTATGGTTTGTTCAACCAGAATCCATACAAATATATGCAGTAGGCTGCAGATTCAATGAAGTTCATCACATGGTGCATAAAAACGCTGGACTAAATCGAGTCCTAACAGTATGTCCAATAGAACTCTCTGCAATATACGACATACTTTATTTGTACTAGCCTACCATGATTCCTCTCTACTTGGCAAACAGGAACAACCCTGCCATTATCTGCAATGTCTCCATGATGTACTGGGATGGGAGTGAGGGTGGCACAGATTTCAAGCCAGGAATATTTACAGTAGCATTAATTTATGAGCATATCCAAGTCACAGACCTGAGCCTGTATCACTGGTCCCACCCCAGACAGAGCTAAGGAACTTATTTCCATTAATCTCTACAAAAACCTGAAAGAAGGATGTGGCTAGGCAAGGGTTGGTCCTTTCTCCAGGAAATTAGTGATAGGACCAGAGGAAATGGCCGAAAGCTGCTGGGGTGGTTAAGGTTGAATATTAGGAAAAATTTGTTGACTGAAAGAGAATTAGGAACATTATATATGGAAAAAGAATATTTTTTTTCCATAAGGTCTCAAAACCAGGATATTAAATAACAAGATTTTACTTTTGTATGGAAATTTTTACATCTTTTCATAAGCATAAAATTTACTGTAAAATCTTTTGAAATTAACCTACGAAAAATGGTTATATGGGACTTCTATTCAACAAATGGCTTAAAATATAAAATAGAAGACTTCTTACAAATGGTTGTAAAATATCTGGACAAATTCATTAGCAAAGGTTGCACATTAGGCTTCTGAGGTTTTTTACTATTTTTCTAGATTAGAAGTATATCTACTCCATAACATTTCATCCAGAGCTATTTGTCTTGCAGGAAAAAAAAAAGAGGCTGCAAATTTTGAATGATTTGCCCAAACCTTGATGTTGGTGCAGGATTTAGAGAAGTAAGAAAGCATGAAGCTCTTGCATTTCCTACTTTAGAGCAGAGAGGAACCCAGTTCTTAGAAGAATAGGCAGAGCCTGAATTTAAGTTTTCCTGTACCAGCACAGGAGAACCACTACACAGAGTTCTCATAATTTGCCTTTCTAGAGGCCTACAGCAATTAATTCAAGTTTCAGGCAAAGTTTGGGTCTTTGAATGAAGACAAACTGTTCTTGGGGCTCTTATCTCTTGAAGTCCTTTATGCTCAGAATGTGCCTAAAATTAATATAACAAAGCTGTAGAGTTCAAGGTCTGTGGCTTTTGAACTTTAGATTCTGCATGTACATATAGGTTTTTTCTTTCTTTTCTAATTACTCAAATCTGTATTCAACTGGAAAGAAAATCACAATGCATCCATAGTTTACTTCATACTTGCATGTTTTAGCATTTGTACCACACTGGAAAAATTATTGAATCTATTCTATTCATTTAAAACCTACTAAAACTCCCCAGAACCCCACAATAATAGAAATATAGATGACCAGAGATCAAGGGAGTACATTATTGCAGTTTGCTGTTACCTTTAGCTAATAACCAATACAAAATTTAGGTTAAAAACTATAAATGTGATATTTAATCCTAAATATGCCTCTTCTTATATACATTAATATTTTAGAACATATTATGTTGGTAACAGCTTTAAAGTTGAACATTACTGACTGGCAGTCTATTTAGATACCTTTCTGCTTATTGAAATGTTGGCATGGAAATGCATGATCTACAATAAAAACTAACTGTGTATAACAAACACTTATTCAACAATTACTCTTTTTGGGCAGTTGCCTGAATACTTTTGTTTGAGAAAATTATACATTGTTGATTATAACTGTGATATCTTACCTCTTGATACATTTTACAATTTGTACATAACAGTTCCAAAGGAACTTGCAAATGACAGTAAATCATAAAATTCATTTTGCTTTGCATCAGTTCATTCATCCATGTTCCAACTAATCACCTCATTTCAAAATTCAATAAGCCTAAATACCTGGATTTATGATGCTTTGTCAAAATTAACAAGGGAATATCAACAATGTAGAATTAGAAGTCTATTTCAACTTAAAGACAAGCACCTAGTTGAAAACAATTAAAAAGACTCTGCAGCAATAATTATAGCCACAGTGTATGCAAATAAAATAAATTAAAACTGATTTTATTTCTGTTTTGGGAGATTGCAGGAAACACTATAAAGCTTTAATTTAGTCACTTAAAACAATGAAGTTGTTTTGAAGTAAAACTTTCAAGAGAATGAATTGAGCGTGGAATACTAAATATGTTAAATTGCGTATAAAATGTGCATATAGATGTATTTTAAAAGTAGACTATTTCTATTTATTATTCCAGAACTACAACAGATCATGAAGTTTTTATTCTGATAGACAACATTTTGCTTACAAGTTATCTCCTGTAATAATATATCTAAGGAACCCAATCATCCTATCATATCAAAATGGAAAAATAAAAAAGTGCAACTAACATTTAAAATAGATATTTACAGTAGCATTTAGGAAACATATTGTCTTTTTTTTAGCATCCAGTAGTCTAGAATCTATTGTTTATACATGAATTACCTGCCACAAAAGTTTTATCTTTTTTTTTCCACCACTGTAGACACTCTAAAACTTACTAGACATTTAAGTTCTGGAGACTTGCATTCATGTTCAGTATTAAAAAGGAGCTTTAGTTTGATTTGTGGAAATAATTGTGACAAACCCAGGTATTTTCTACAATAATTTGGCATCTGTTTTTCAGATTCTGTGTTGTAATGATTACATTTAGCATGCTTATTCAGTAGGCAAAACCACAAATTGAAGAAATCAAAGGAAATAAATCTGCTTGTAGTAGTGTACAGCTTTTAGGGAATAAGCAGAATTAAAAAGAATAAGCAGGTGATATAATTTATTTTTAAAGGATTTAAAACCTGCAAATTTTGACACAATTAAAAGGTCTGCAGTCCTCTGTTGCTTCTTCGATCAAGTTCAGATGCAAAACAGCTAATGGTAAAAAGACACTATGCCATGCTGCATATTTTATCTCCTATTCCTGTAACTCTCAATCCACAAAAGACTGTTTTTTATACAACACATGAATCACAAGATCTAATAACTCTGGTGATTCTTGGTAAATTATTTCCTTTCTCTTTATAGGTATTTAGTTTTACTTTTTTCTGATTAATTTATCTGAATCTGAATGAGCAATATTCTTTAAATGGGTATGTATATAACCATACATGCTATGAAAATACAATTGGTAGTTCAAAACCTTGCATACATTTAATAATTATATCTTTCTGTTTCCCTCACCAAATGTAGGTTTTTCTAACCAGGTATAAACAATGCCATTTTCCCCTAATATCTTCTTCCATCTCCATCTAAGCAACTGTATCCTAACCTGTGTTTTTTACTTCTGAAGAAGAATGGAGACATCAAAGTGCTCTAACGAGATCTATCAAACACTTCAATAATGCTTTGGAGAATATCTGTGAAAATGTCTCAGTGCATAAGGTATTTGTGTTAATCATCACATTTTAGATTCTGATAAGAGATGACATTTCTATCAGGTTTCCTATCAGGTTCTACCCTTGCTGTCCCAACAAAGATATTTGGGAAAACACCAGATATTGTACTTATGATGCATATTCAAATAGTAAAGTTTTTCCCTGTGCGCATATTCAAATCCTCTTTCATTTATGATACTGATCATGGAGAAAACATCACTCAAAATAATATAAAATGAGTTTCCAGTGCAAGAAAAGGTATGAAAATATTCAGGTAAGCAGACATAGGCAAAAAAACGGAGACACCTTTAGGTATTTTTAAAATCGAACCAATATGTGCTATGTTTTGAAGGAAAAAAATACCTGTGTTTTGATCTTCACGATCATTCTTCATGATAAAAAAATGTAATCTATATTACTTTGATGCAGTAGGGTGAAAATTTGTATTTAAACAATGGATATAGTTAAATGACTGTTACATAATTCTATATTATTTTAAAAAGACAGTATCTTTCTTTGCATACTTTAATTAAAATCAGAGACAAATGTATTTATTCATGGACATTTTCAGAACCACTGTACTCTGCCCATGTCTTCACGAATGTGTACAAATATGATTAGAAAGATTTAACATTAAAAAAAACCTGAAGTCCTAAATTTCAAGTAGCTATGCCAGAAGTTCTGTCTGCTACAAGAACAGAATTATCCACTTGGTCTTTAAACTGAAGGACTGAGGCTGCAATCTGATCGGGGTCTTCTTTCTGGTTGTGAAGCAATGCCATAAAAAACATAACTTGATTTGTAAATATCCTCTGGAGCAAAAATGTGTTTTTTCTTAAAAAAAAATGGAAACTGTTATACAATCATCCAGAAATTGTAAAGCTGGAAATACTTTTACTCTACATGAACCTCTCAGCACATTCTCAATTTCTGAGCATAACATTAAAATGTTTTATACTAGAAAATGCATGTAATTAAGAAAAGGCCAGCAACATCAACAATGTGTGTGCAGGAATGGCAGCATTTTCTTACTTTATTGTTCGAAGGCAGTTGCTGTAGCACACAGCTGGACTTGCTCTAGTGTGGGGCACATCGTTGAGCCATTGATGGAGAGAAGCCAAGAAGGATTCAGGGCTGTGAAAAGGAGAAGTGGATTGGAAACAGAAATGATAATCCTTGTGTTTTTCAAAAACTGTCCAGCAACTTCGTTTTCCTGTGATCTCCCGCTCAGTGGCTGATGACATGCTTTTAAATCCCGAGTGCTGCAGTTTCTCCTGACTGCACACATGCACACATTGTCACAGGTCCCTCCTTCTGAAAAAGAAGTGTTATCCCATTGTCCATTTTACAACAGGAAATGTTGAAGTCAAGATGCTCAGTGGACCAGGGTGACATTTATGGGTCAAGATGCACATTCAAATGCAAGCTGATTTTCACAGCAGGGATGTGAGACACAATGACACCTATAAGCAAACCCCTAAGCACTGTTCTGAACAAGCATTTTTTCCCTTTTTTTTTGGTTTTTTTTTCCGTTTGCTACTGGATACAGCATATCAGTTGGTTTCTGTGAAGAAAATCAGGGATTTCAGTAACACGAAAAGAGAAGATTTTGGATTTCGATCATCCACTTGAAAAAAAGTGCTGAAATTTTACTTTTATTATGTGCACTGTTAGGACAAACCGCATGGAAGAGTCAGAAACTTTGAGACCTAGCTTGTGAGTTCTCTGCCACTTGCTTGTTAAGTCTGAGTCTTGCTGCCTGGTCCCTTCCACAAGATGAATTTATCTGATCGCTTCAGATTTGTATAACAGACAGCCTACTGGTAACACTCTTGGAAAAAGCATTGATCCTTACCTAATACAATTTTTTTAAAAATCAAGGGATCACAAAACAGGGACAAATAGCTGCCTGGAGGAATTTTTCTTTTTTTTTTTTAATTCAAAAGATTTCTACGGGAATTTTAGAAAAAGAAAATAAGTGACTGAAAACATTCAAATCTTGGTAGCGAAGGAGAAAAGGCTTCTACTTTAACTTTTTTTTTTTAATTTGGTGTTTATTAAAATAGTGTTGAATTGAAGAAACATTAATTTATAATAATGTCAAATAAGTTATTTACTGGCAGATCTAAATAAGTTTCTTATAACTGAAAGCCGACTAGGGAAATTCTTCTGTCTTTATCCTATCATGAACATAACTTGTGTTTAACTCATCTTACATTAGGAATAGTCTCCCTAAAACCAATTTTGGGAACAAAAGGTTTTGTGAGCCTAACTAAGGAATCTACATATCATTTTTCAGAAGTCCTGTAGGAAATGAGTAACTTAATTTTCTCGCTACCTATCTAGAGACCCTGGACACTTTTAACAAGTGTTAGATGCTTAAAGCTTTTCTAAAAATTATAATTTTTAACCTATAGGTTATACTAATAAATATAAAAAGCCTTATGAGTTTTACTTTTATATTATATTAGTAGCTTTCTTTTTATTTACAGTTTGTTATTTTTTGAATTTTCATTTGAATTTGGGTTTTTTTTTTTGCTGATACAGAAGCAGAATTATGAGTGGCTTATTTTCTAATACTCTATGGCTTTTGATAATGTTTTCAATATCTTATTTGATTTTCTAAAGTCACAATTTTTCTTTGAAAATATCAAAATCTATGCAAGTAATCATTCTCTATGTATTTCAAATTTTCTCATTAGTATTTAAATAATTTCTGGCTTTAAGTCCACTAATCAAGGAGTATTCAGGGAAAAAACCCTCATTTTTATAAGTAACTGAAGGGTGAACGTAGAAGCATATTTCCAAAAGACATGAATGTAATCCTTATCATGTTCATGAAAATCCATGCACTAAAGAAAAAAAGGACAAACCTAATCCAATTTAAAAACTCAAAACTCACATAAAATGAGATTTATAACTTTGTTGCAAGGATATTACTCAATACTAGTTCCACTTGCTCTATTATTTTAACTCACAAAATAGAGATGTTAATTAATAAGAAGCTCAAAAGAGGATTTAATTTTGAGTGTGTGATATAATTATTTTCCCTCCAGAAAGCCTACAGAATGTGTCAACTCTCTTTTTAAAATTATTGCACCAGGAAATAAAGGATAATTCTGTTGGCAGCATGCTTCTTTTTTCTTTTAGGTCGATCAAGATGTCATGTGGGAGGAATTGCCAAACAAATTCCATGATGAATTAGATGACGTAGTACCTAGGAACACTAAAGAATCTTCCACATTGTAAGAAGTCCATCTTTGCTTCAATTACATGTAAGTGGGAAAGAGGGGAAAAATAATTCCTTGTATACACACTTCAGTAAAGTGCATGCAGTGTGGCACCGGCAAGTTCACCGGCTTCATGGGAACACTTTTAGCAGAACAATGCTGGTCATTGGGAGCTGGCCTGCCAACATTTCTGCATAAGCTTATTGGTATTTGAGTCATTTCACCACTTGGCATCAACTAAATTCAAAAGACTCTTCTAACAGTAGACTTTATTGTACTGAGGCTGCACAGAACAGTAAAACCAGTTTGTCCTCACATAGCAAAGGGCAGAGTGACTCAGAATATGCAAAGTGATTCTACTTGGTGGATTTCCATTTGTCTCCAAAACAAAAACTCTTAATCACTAAAATGTCATGACAAGTCAGACAAATGGTAACAATTCCCTTGAAACTATATTTTAAGTTTAAACTCATCTGAGAAAGGCCACTAACAGATGGGGAAATCTTTTACAGGACTTGGATTATGCTTTACCTACTAAAAAACAAGAAAACTAAACACTCTGTAGAGAAAGACTGAATTTATGAAAAAATAGTGGGTTTAAATCAATGCAGATGATATTCTCACAAAATGCTGAAAACCATATCCTTATAGATACATTTTATCTCTCTTCCAATACACTGATATTGGATGGTCAACTTTCATAATTTGGGGAACACTGACATTTGTTTAATTCACTTTTTTGTTTGTTTGTTTGTTTGTATTTTTTAATATTGCATGTGTTTAATTATGTAGTGCTAATCCTTTTCATAGAATTTAAAAGTAAGCAGGTTTTATCGGTATACTTTTCTGACACAGTAAACAATTTTCCAAAAATGATTTTTTTGTTTCTGTGTTTGGTTTTTTTTTGTTTGTTTTGTTTTGTTGTTTTGTTTTTGGTTGCAGTATTGTTTGTATCTGGTCTGGTGGAATTGCAGTCTGACATTGGAATCATGCCTATGAGGGATAAGAATTTGAACAGGTTTTGTTTTTAGTAAATACATATGTATGTAATTTTTTTCAGTAGTTTGAATGCTCTCAGGAGTAGCTCTTGGTAGCATCTTTACTTTTAGAGAGTGACAGATTGGAGAGATTCAGGGAAAACCAAGCCTGAGAATTAACACCATTACAGGACAGACTGCATTGGACTACCTGTTTTTGCTTTCTTCAAGACAAAATTGTTCAAAGAGGACCTGGAACAAAGATCTAGATTCAATAGAGGATGCAAGTACACAGCTTCTATTGTCTAGCTCCCAAGTCAGATTCAAAAAGCTGAGTACTAAGGATGTACAGGAAAATTCAGCAGCCACGCGCTTGTGCAAAGCAAGGTGGAGGTAGGGAGAAGCCTGAGAGCCACCCGGATGTGTTGGAAATCAAGATAGGCTTCAATACCTGATCTGGGGACGGAGGATCACGCTCATCATACAGATCGAGATTCAATTTTTCAGCAGGAAATCTGTCAGAGAAGGCAACAGGAGGAAGAGTGTGGGGAGGCAGCAGGAGCAGGGCTGCATTCCCAAGGCAGGTCACCCAAGGCACCCAACAGCACAGTCACAGCTGGAGACAGGCGGCCAGGACACTCAGGGGTTGGCTGCAGGGCCAGAGGGCATTGGCCAGGGCAGAGCATCAAGCCATGCCCATAAACTGGTGTGAAAAATGAAAGTGCCAGGTGACAGGATGAGGGGCAGGCAGGTCTATGGCAGCAGTGGGGTGGGAACAAGGGTGCTGGCTGGGGCCAATTAAATGGTTCACATAACAGTACACCAGGCAAAGACAGCAGGTCACTTCAGAAAGCCTTAAGTGCCCATCCTCATTAACTACAGTGAAAATACGAATAGCTACAGAAGTTACCATAATATTTGGTTTATAACCTATTCTGGTCATCCTTTTAGTTTCTGACTTACACACTACTAGTATGAAAAAAAATTAAAAAATTACATGTTTTATTTTCCTACCAGTTTTGCACAAACCTTTCCTTCTTATACTAGAAATTTGTAATACCAGTAGGGGCCCTGTACAAACTATCAACTTTTCTTGCTGCTCACTTTGGACAAGAAGTGTGCCTATTTCCCAGCACAGTTTCTTGGCATCTTCCCTGTCAGATAAGGGGAGACAAGACAACAGCTCTGGGATATATTTCTTTCTGAAAGATCTACCTTCCAAGAACTACTAAGAGAGGACACAGGAGAGCTCACAAAGTTTCATCTACACACAATAAGTATTTGAACTCTCGCAGAACTGTGGCTCCTTAATCTAAGGCTTATAGGGAATTTACAAAGGGCACATTCCCTTCAGGACATGCCTGTAATTCCCATTATCATCAATGGGGGTTATAAGCAAGTTGTAACAAAGAATAAACCCTTGTGTGTTAGCACTGCCCCTGTTTAACAGTGCCTAAATCAATACCAATGATTTGAGAGTCATACTTTAAATATATTCTGACTCACTTGAAATTCACTTTGCACTTAACTAATGAAAGAGTACATTTTAATCCTCCTAACCGAAGTATATAGAACAGCCATCGGAACCCGAGCCAAAACTGACAAAGTCAATGGGAAACTTTAACTCAAGAAAACTTTGGATCCGTCCCTTAATAAATAACACACAGTTCATGCTCACTAAAAAGATTGCAACGCTATTCTGTTTCTTAACCTGGCAAAACAGAGCTGCTGCTTTAAAAAGCTTCTGTATACCTTTATCCAGACTTGAGCCAACATAGATAAAAATATGCAGCACTCAGGAGTTTAAAAATACAGTGAAACTATGGAAGAGAGAATATGTACTGAAGAAATTTAAATATGTTATTATCTGATGCCCTGTGCGCAACACACTTCACCCAATGCAACCTCTACTATGTTTCTAAAAACAGGAAACAGTAAAATAAACATCAGTCTGAAACAGAAAAAAACCCCAGACCTTGGAGTAGACAAGCATTCATAAAAATACATGGATAGGGAGTAAGGAATTTTATAACTGATAAAAGTAATTTTCCAAACTGTCCTGGAAAAGATGAGACACAGAGGAATGTGTTCACACATGAAATTAGAAAATTAGAACAGATTTACAATATAAAGGCTCTTCTTCTGTCTCAGGAGGAAATCACTGTCCTTCTGGATGTCAATAAATACAGCTATTACAGGCTGCACAGTGGCTAAGATATTCTTAATAGGATTCTTCCCCAAGGAAACATGAACACATAATTCCCAAACAATTTCCTATTGGAGTTTAGTCCCAGATGCAAAGATGATCTTACAACTTCAGTGTAATTTGGGTCAGGTCTCCATTCAACCTGCACAAAAATATACACAAATTCTACAAATTTATTTCTAACTAGAGACCTGAACATCATCTGAAATACAAGCAGGATCTCTGAAGTTTCAGCAGTAATCAGACTTCTGTTCAAGCACTTATATTTTCTGTTGTTATCTAATGTTTCATGCCAATTTTTAAAAAAAAATATTATAACACTAAAGTTCATAGGTTGGAAAAGGGAAACTAACACTGTTCTTTAAAAAAGCAGTTATCAATCTATGCCTTCAAAATGCAATTTTGATTCAATTCAGCTTCAGTTAACTGCTTCATTTTTAAAAAGTTATTTTATTCTGCATTTTTTTTTACAGAGAACATTATCTACGCATGTTAGGAGACCACTGTCTATAAATTATGTACAACATAAATAGTAGTCTATAATAGCTCTACTTAAATAAACATGTATTATTTATATTGTCACAGGTGAAGTACTAAAAGAAATTATACAGTCTGCCATGAATCTTCTTGGAGAGATAACTTTTTCATGCTAAACACGTGAAGTATTGGTTCTTTTTTCTTTTTCCTGGGCTATTTGAGTACTTTTATTAAAATTGTAATAAAATATACACAACATTAATAAAATAAATGTAATAAAATAATCACATTACTACTTTTTATACAGTCTAGGGCAGCTGTGGTTCCTTCATTTAAGCTCTTTGTTCTTACATTATATACAATAGAGCAAGTCCTGATCTCATTTATGGCACCTGTTAAAACACTGGAACTTCACGAACATTGTAGAGACTACTCCTGTTCTACACCACATGAGACACAGACAAAGGAGGTGTAGCTTTTCTGTACTGACCTCTCTGTTGTTTCTAGTTCTAAATCTGCACTGAAAGCTGAAGTAGCACATTCAGTATTTAACGCTCTAAAATGAATTCCAATCAATACATTTGCCCTGTGTTTCTGCTGAAAACCATACTAGTGCTTTAACAAAGCAAGGCAGTTTCTCTAACATTCCTGGTATTTCACAGAAAGAAAATGTATCCCGATTAATTTATCTCTAATTTCACATATTCTTTATACTTTCAACACTTGTCATTGTTGGTGATAAGAAAACCAGGATCAATCAATTCAAAATGGGACTAGAGTAAATGCTCCTTAAATTACATTATAAATCTCTTTCCTGTTCAGAGGGATTAATGTATCAGTATCACTCTGTAGTTTGGGGCACTAATAAGCTTGAACTATCGGGAAAGCAAACATGGCAACAAATTGGTTGTTTCCTTCAGCTGCTGGCATCATGCAGAAATTGAAAGATAAAACTTAGGAACACGCCCTCCGAGTATTTATGCACGCTTACTAAAGATGCTTGCTCATTAGTTAGAAGAGTACGCTTCATTCATGAAGAGTATAAATTTATGAATTCAGTCAATTTACTGGGATGTAGAACACAGATATCAGCTCTTATAAGAAAGATTTTCTCTTTCTACATATTTTATAGCTAAAAACCCACATAGATTTCTTACTATTATTATTAACATGCTACATCTCTTGTTTCTAATACCCTTAAACATTAAAGGGCTCAAGGTTTGTTATAGCAATCTGCACCTTTCCAAGTTTTTGGCACATCTCTGCAAGTGAGCAAAACGATGGAAATCATGTCATGCAGAATTTGATGTGCACATCTGGAGCTTTCCAGATCTGCCACCTTCAGTGTTCACCCAATCACTTACCTGGTATCTAAATTTAAAAATGCGCTATTGGTTCAAGGTGCCTTATTCTGGATGCCAAATGCACAATAAGATATTTGGTAGTTTTCCAGCTCAATTTTCAATAATCGAGAACAGCGTTTTGGGAAGCACATTTATAATTATACTAGATGTTAGAAGACATCATGACAAATAATCTAAAAGAATGTAATGCATTAATTAGTTTTTCAAAGTTGGTAAAGTCAGGTTCATTTGCAGTGTCCTCTGGGAGGTGTAGAAAAGACAACATTTTGCCTCACTCATGTCAGTGAAATGATGTTTTTGCTATACTCTTACTTTCTGGCTATTGTACACAACTCAGCATTTTAATATCACTTCAGTTGAACCCTGTTATGACAATCTAGGAAGCAAATGAATCCAGTACCAGGAATAACCATGTGACACCCACTATAACAACAGTTTCAAAAAATTAATGAAGTAAGAATCCATTATTATTATCCTGGAATAATCTCTATTTTTGTAAGAGGGAATAAAGAGTAAAATGAGTATGTATGTAATATTGAAGTTACTGTTGCTGAAAGGTAATGTTTCTCATCTGAAATTTCATGTAGATAATATTAAAAAAACCACCACATTTTAAATTTTAAAGGGCATTAGGTATATGGAAGAATTTTATCTGCTTTCACAGAAAATGTTTCATGGGATTAAAATAATTCAAAGATTCATCCAGATCCATAAGGCATTCATCTGAATAACACTAGCCCAGCAATCTTTATGATAAGAGAACATGGGTTTTAAATTTCTATTGCGGGAAAAAATAATCTAATCCCTCCATCTTGGAGAGCACTGGTTACGCTTCAGGGTTTTTTAATTTCTAGTAGAGCTTTCATATAAGCTGGTGAAACAACAAGACCAAATGACATTGCAGATAACACAATCAAATCAATTAGTTATACTCTCTTTCAGAGACTTACTTTTCTAAACTAAAGCTTTCTGCACTTGTGTTAGCATATAGTTAAACAACGCAGCAGTGTGTGCTGAATATAAGAGAAGATCTTTGCTTGGATCTGTCTTCTAAGTTGTCCCATAACAATATATTCGTGGTTTCAGCTGGTATACAGTCAATTTTACTCCTAGTAGCTGGTACAGTGCTGTGTTTTGGTTTAGGATGAGAATGATGTCGGTAACACACCGATGTTTTAGTTCTTGCTGAGCAGTGTTTACACTAAGCCATGGAATTTTCAGCTTCTCACTGCACCCCACCAGCAAGGAGGCTGGGAGCACAAGAAGCTGGAACAGCTGACCCAAACTGTACAAAGGGATATTCCATTCCATGTGGGATCATGCTGAATATATAAACTAGTATATACACTATAAACCCTGTATGCCTTGGGGCCTCTGCTGAGGAACTGGCTGGGTATCACTCAGCAGGTGGTAAGCAACAGCATTGTGCACCACTTGTTTTCTATATTCTAATTATTTGAACATTATTATCATCATCATTATCATCATCATCATTATTTTCCCTGTTAAACTGTCCTTATCTCAAGCCATGAATTTTACTTTTTTTTTTTTTTTTTTTTTTTTTTTTTTTCCCCCCCCCTGGGGGGGGGGGGGGGAA
>VYXF01011005.1:437784-522501 GCA_013397295.1 Polioptila caerulea
TAATTCTTTCCCCCATCCTAGGGTGGGAGGGAGTGAACTGAGCAGCTGTTTAGCTGTCAGGTTAAACCAGAACATGTGTCTGGCTAGCTCCAAAAGAGACACTAGTCTATCCGGCTCAAGGGAGCGCATACTATCCTCCTCTCAGTGAGCTCCAAAGTTTTTATTCACTAACCCCATTACAGCCAATGCAAGGCCCCTTGTCTGACTTATGCATGCAGTCCTGTGATCTCCTCCTGTAACACCAGGGGCTGTATTTGTGCCTCACTCTCTTGATGTCTTTAGTTCTGTGAACCCAATATTCAATCCTCCTTAGCCAAAGGTTCCCTTTAGCCAGCAAGCAGAGAGCTCTGTTTCTTTCCCTTCCACATTGTGCCACACTCCCATCCTCATCCAGCTCTTGATTTGAAACTGTCCCACTACCAACACATCTTTTTTTCTTTCAGCATGACAAAATCCTGTTTGTCTGCTATGCTGAAAAGCCTTGAAAGAGTGTGACTGAGGGCTTTGATTAACTCACAACAATCAAAGTATCAAGGATATAGCTGTACTGTATAAAAAGCAGAGAACCACATCTGTGATCCATTCACCCTCTTTTTCTAGTTTTATTTCTTTATTGAACCAGTAAGGTTGTGTTCACTGACACTTAGAACATTACCTGGAACAGATTTGATTCAGAAATCCCCTTATATACAGAGGTATATAACTCATCTGAGTATAAACTTAGACAAACGTTTGAGCTGGAGAAAGACACACCCAAGAATTGTCACACTGCGAGCCTCATAGGAAGTGAAGCTGAACAAGGAAACAAACACTTTTCTTTGTTTCATATTTCTTACACTTGAATCTATAGCTTACATAAGATAATATCCCTACATTTGCTTTCTTGTTCACATGGGATTTACAAG
The DNA here is from genome assembly GCA_013397295.1 of Polioptila caerulea. Lineage (NCBI taxonomy): Eukaryota > Metazoa > Chordata > Aves > Passeriformes > Certhiidae > Polioptila > Polioptila caerulea. Next base: position 438,690 of record VYXF01011005.1, read on the forward strand.
CCTGTGAATATATTAGGAAATTTTATTGAACCTGACGTGAATATTAAAGATGGTATTTGGACATTTGCTGCACCTTTTAAAAAAAAGGACTCAATAAAGTGTAGCATCATTAAGCAGTATTAGCTATACCACATTGTGCTTGCTTCTCTTCTGAGAGGAATCTGATTTCCCTGTCTTCATGACTCCCTATTACTGTCTTCCAACAGTTATTTTTAAAAGCAGCAGGAACCCTGTTAACACAGTAGTGTGAATGTGTTTCTGAAGAATCTTCTGTTAGACTGAGAAATTACCTTTTCTCTTTATTTGCTATTCTAATATTGCAGCAAAGTCTCAGACAGTACAAATTTTCCCCAAAAGTGCACTTAAAAAATCCCATATGACTCTGCCAAACCTGGTTCAGTAATGGCTACACATTGCTATGAACATTCCAAGAACTTTTTTTGGCATGGGTACAGCATTTCAACAAGAGTAAATTGTTTAGAACTCAGGCTATTTTCAAGGCTATTATTTGTTATAAATGTATAGTTAGTTTGGTGAATCTTACCAATTTCCTTAAATGCCTAGAAGTCAAAATTCATGTGACAGTTTCAGCATTTTGATCCTTTTCTCCTACACTTTCTCCTCAGAAAACTGTAGATGAAAATTCCAAAAGATTTTCTTTTCTGGCACAATATAGAAATAAAGACTCAAAACCTAGAAAATTCTACAAATCTCATTGTGCACTGTGGTACAAAAATCTCAGGATGTTAATAAGGAATCTTGTTATTTCTTCTCCAGACCAGTGAAGCCTATCAACAGTAATTACTCTCTTTACCTGTACAGTCCTCTCTGCCACAAAATGTGAACTGACAGGAACAACAGTATATTGGTAGTGTTAGTTGTCTTTCTCTTACTGTATGTGAGGAACACATACTAAATACTATGCTTCATTCACTTTGCTAAGAAAAGGGAAAAGAAGTCTGTTAAAAAAAAAGAATTTGAAATGGACTGGCCTGATTGGAATTACTGTGTACAATCTTTGCTGAAATAAAGCTGTTGATTGTTCTATAGGCTGAGTGGCCTTTCAGTTAACAGCAAAAAGTGGCCTTTATGGAAGATTATCTGAATTAACAAAATGTGGTTTGCAGTTATGATATAATCACCCATTACCACACAAGACATGCATTAAAATCCTGAATCCATGCTTTTTGAGCTAAATAGATGTCTGGTTATCAAAAAAACCCTCAAGAAATCAGAAAACAAAAGCACACAACAGGACTTTTGGTCTATGCATCCATGGCTATAAAACCCCCAAGATTTAATATATTATGCATATTAATGGAAAGGGACACAGAGTAGGAATAAAATATGAGGAAATTTTAAGTACAAATCAAACAAACAGTAAGTTTTATCTAGTGAAAATGCTTTGCAGCACTTAAATTCTGAGGTATGTATCTCAAAAAAACCTGAGATACAGATACCTGAAACAAATTCCTAAATTCCTCAACACTGGAAGATTAACTGTTGGCCAAACTTATTTATGCTAAGAATAAATATTTACACATTTTATTATGTTCCAAATGAAATGTTATTAAGAGATTTCTCAGCTATGAATAAAAATCACAGCAGCAATAGGAGAGAGCTAGATAAGTTTAGTCTGCATAATAGTTTTTGAAAATTTATTAGACAATTTGTAGTCCTTTATACTTACCGTAAAAGCTCCTCTAAAACTAATCAGAAATGATAGTGTGAATGAAAAGTTTAAGAATTGAGTTTTTAAATGCCCTCTGAACAATCTATTATCAGTTTGATAGGCATACAGGATACTGAAGCAGTTAATAGGGAGTTGAGCATGTTTAAAAACAAAAGATTTTTCTGCCTGATAAAGCACAGCTGCAGAACCTTATTGCTTTTCTGAATGTGTATTGACATGAAAAGAGATTTCCTCCCTTGTTTTTAATATTTTATTAATTAAAAAACCCCAATCTTTCTTTGCTTTCATTAAGTGTGGAAAAGTTTCATTAATATAGAAACCACTGTAAGCTTCTGGCCCTTACAACAGTTCTCCCATGACAGCAATAGTGACATATAAACAATCAGTATTCTGCATCCTAATGGTGGTTTTCAAGCAAGCCTCATAGTTCAGAGGGGGGCAGTAAAGGCTTATGCTATCCCTTTAAGGCTTTCTTGATGTCTTTTGGCATTCTCTTATAATTACAGCTTTTACTGTAAGCACTGTACTGAAGGCATTGTGCTGCAATTGCGTCCTTTGAAATTATCTGAGATCAGTGTAAATGCCACTTTTTAAACAACTAAACTGGAGAACATTTACTTTCCTTTAAGAATACAATCACGACTAGAGCAAATATGCAATTAACTATCAAAATAAAATGCTGGTCTGGGAGGTTTGGACAATTTTCACACAATTTCCTTAACAATAACTCTTTCCCTCTCAGTTTCCAAATTCCCTCTGAAGTCTCCAAGCTAAAACAGATTACACTCACACATTTATTATAGTTGCAAAAAATGTATATATAATGGTAGAAAAGTACTAAAATTGTGAGCTTTAAGATGAAGATATTAGGTTTGTAAGAGAGAAGTATCTATAATACTGGTACCGTATGCATGAATGGAATACCTCAACATGTATGAAAGATACTGAATGAAGATTTGCCAGGAAGATGGAAAGGATTGAGCAGATGTGCTTTCTACCAAATGATTTTCATATTTCAATGTGACAAAATAGATGAGCCACATAAAGCTTAATTTCAGTTGCAAATTGCAAGCTGGAATAAGTTCTAGAATAGTAAACAATTAGCTGCTTTATTTTCTTTTTAATAAGACTAAATTACCAGATAATATCTACTGGCATCAACTTGGCTAATAAAAATCTGTTTAATAGGATTTGCCATTTTTCCAGTAGCTATCATGATCAGCTTTGCATTTTGATTATCTTTAAACTTTGCCTCAATTTTCTCATAGAAAAGCTCTCAGTAGTAATTGCTTTAACATTTATTCCAGGTCAAGTGGTTAAGTATGAATAATGATGTGTCAAAAATGTACAGTAGTGCTGTCAATAGAGCAATTACCATTTAGCTAGAGATTATTATGGCACAAGAGCACATTAACTGGGCACAGTAAACAGAACAACAAAGAAAGAAGGGGCAAAAGGAACAAACTGATTTCAAAACCTGCCAGTGTTATACAGTGTGTGTTACTGCCAGATATTAGTTGTTACATAAGAGCAATTAAGTCTGCAATCAGCTTCACTCAGCAGCACTGGATTAGAATGTTTCCAATTAGAACAAGAAGTTAGAAACATGTTTCTAGAACATTCGTTTTATTTTTAAAAATAATCACACAATAGCTTTGTTTCCCCTGGCACATTTTGCATAGCTGTTTGGAAAGTGATGGCCAACTGGCATTGTGCTTAAAGCTTACCCAAGTCACTAGGGAACACTGTAATGAAAATACAGCGTATGTCTCTCTCTGGTCACTGGTAGTGGTGTAAAAGCCAACATTTTTTCCCACATGATTTTATAACTTGCAATGTAATGCATTACTCACTTACCTGAAAAAAAGTTTAACAGAGAGACGTGTCAAGATGTGTTTTTCTACAGCCTGTAATAGCTAGCAATCATTTTGGTATTATTCCTTTAATTACAGCAAAACTAAGTAGTTCTGCCTACAAAAGCTATTTGTTCAGATATATCTTTAAAAAGGTCTCTAACACTATTAAACACATGAGAATTACAGTCTGGCAGCGCACAGAAGTGTGTCCTCTCAAGAACTGTCTCCTCCAAGAGCAAAAGCCATTTGTATTATCCAGTCTGCACACACTGACTCAAGAACTAAGCAATCTCTAGAAACTCCCACATTAAAAAATTCATCTTGTAAAAACATACATACATACATACATACATACACACATACATATATATATATATAATCTTGATTTCTGCATATCCTATTATTCTAATTCTTCCTCTGCTCGGCATGGGGCACTTACAAGCTGATCCAAATTAGTGAGTGTTGCTTCAATTGCCTGAGTGGCAATTACAAAACTTCATGACACTCCATTATGGTTGGGTCTAAAAAGAAGTAGGAGACACTCTTTATCCTGACAAATTTGCATGTGTTTCATAATTAGATGACATTAAACTTAACATGGAAGTGGTGGTACAATTCCATTAGCTCATCTCTGTACATCCTTTATGTCCATAGCTGAAAAGAAATTATGAGCTATGTTGTGTTCTTATAAAAAGAGCTGACCTTGGAGGCCACCTCCAGATGAAGGCTTTATTGGATATTCAACACCTGTGAAATAAGGTCAGTCTTTGATTTCCATGTTTTGGAAGTATGAATGTTCCTCATATATCCAATTGATAATCATTTTAGTCAACCTTCGCTGCCAAAAAACCCGAACCCTGAACAACTGGAATCGGAAAAGATAAACATGTACCTTTGTCAAGAAGGAGCATTTCATAGGAAGTGCTTTCTTTTTGAGGTTAAAAAAAGATTAAATTTTTATTTTTGCCTATGCTTGTGACATTTTCCAAGACATAAGTATAAAGTATTTGTAAATGAGAAAAGTCAATACTAATGAAATAGAGTAATTTTTGTTCTTGAATTATAATTATCAGTATTTTTATCTTTAGGCATACCTTAATGTCCCAAGCTATGTAGGTGCCATTCAGTCAACTTCAAGAAAAGCTAATATCACTCTGAACACCAAAATTTAATTGCAAATGAAATAAAACCTCAAGTTTTCCCTGCTTCCATGGCTTTAAAGTCTCCTGTGACACATTCTCTGAATGTGTCTCTCATAGAATCTGCAACTTTTCTTTGGCCCTTTTGAATTTCCAATGCAATTTCTGTCTTCTTCTTTGGACAGTGCCTGTAATAAGCACTGTGATCTAATGACAAGCCTCTCCAAAAATCATGCAGCCACACACAGTTTTTGAATCCTGATTGTCAGTGAAACCTACTGTTTTCACTGCTGAACTTGAACAGATTGCTAATACAACTTCTACAATGAAAATTGCGGAAATCAAGATTTGCATAGATATAAATTCCATGAAAAGTTAAAATAAATTTTTATGTGCCTATATAAAATTAATTTTTATGTGCCGATGTGTGAATCAGTGTCAATAAGCAGCAATTTGTACAGGATTGTTTCCTATTGCACGACCTGTATTACAACACACTTTAATACAGTGTCTACTATACTGCTGTAGACAGTAGAGTTCTATTACAAAGTCTTCTCTGATTACAACTTTTCCTCTACTAAGAAAGACATCAAGCAGTCTATTTTAAACTTCAGGATTTTAAAAGGATGGAACATATTTTTCTACTACTCTCATAAGTAATTTGATGGTTGCTTCTATTTGCTGGAATATTAGAGAATGTGATTCTCCAAATCAGACTCAGGACTGAAGTACTCTGGACAAACAGAGGAAAGCACAAACTGTCATTTACAAACTCCATAATTTTATCCCATACATCCCATAGCTCACTTCAGCCATGCATATAGGCTACATGAGTGATGACAGAAATTTGGATTTGACATAAGATTTCATGTTGCAGCCTTCCTCACAAAAGGAAGCTAGACAGATTTTATTCTATTGCTTGAAAATGAATTGAAATTATTTTGATTGAGTTTAATCATTATGACTCGAATGATAAAAAGACAAGAACAAAATTTGTCTTCTGCCTTGAAGAATCTATTATGAAGAAACAAAATAGACCAGTACTAGCAGAGTTAGAGGCAGCTTCAAGGAGACTTGAAGAGTTCTGGAGGAATATACCACAGAATCACAGAATAAGATGAGTTGCAAATATCAATGAGTGCACCTCAGGCCCCAAATAGCACCATTCCCAAGAGCCACACCATGTCCCAGTCTCAAAATCTGTTGCCATAAGAGTATTTATGCTAATTAAAATAAATGAGAGATAAGTACAAATTAAAAGGATGGATATAGAAATTACAACTGAAAAAATGTACTGAACTAAATTAAAAATCCTGATAACCAATTTTACTTAAGAATAATTTGCTAGATTCGAGTATATTTTTTCATATTTTTCTGAACAGACAAATATTATGTTAGTAAAACCTATGGTAGTATTTTAGCAAGATGTTGCATCAGAAATTTTAAGTCTGAAGGCTAAACTTTTAGCCTTAACAAAATTGGACTTGAAATTATTCAATAAATGAAAAGTTAAAGGCAGACATATGCCACTATGAAAACACTTCAGAATGGAAGGAATATAACATCTCCAGATGTTGTTTTCCTATGTTGCCTACTTGCATTTTTCTGGGTGTGAGGTGCTTTGCAAATATGAAAGAAAAATCAGGCCTTTTTTCATACAGAAATAAAAATTAATAATATTAATGACATATGAAATTGGAAGCTGAAAGAACATAAGGTGCTTGGTGGATGTTCACACAGATGTGGTGATGGGGAAAGCTTGAGAAGCTGTAGAAAGTCTTCTCATTGTTTTCCTCTTCATGGCACAATGAAGGATACAACACAACCTACAGCAGAAAAAGGTCTTGAAAGTGCTCAGAGCCGTGGAAATGAAAGATGATGAACTCCAATTGCAATAATAATTTAGGCTTTTATGGATCTCTAATTCCCATTGCAATCTTGGATATCCAGTTACAGAATTAGGAAATTGAGGTAATTTGTGATCTTCTTGTAGCACACTAGAGACCAAGAAATGTGTTAAATACTAACTTTGAGATATTTTTTATTGGGACTTCTCCTTCTGATTTCCCTCTAGTATTTATTAAATCGATGAAAAACTCCAAAAAACAAACTCACAAAAACCCTCATTTCCCTAAATATCTATAAATAGGCCATCAATAAAGACCTCACCAGAAAAATCTGCCATTATCCTGAAACTTAAGGATTAAAAGTCACTGTAATATAATTCATTTTATCCTATTAATGTAATTTCAGGTGCCATTCTTCCAGAAAGCCCTAATCCTTAAAAAGGAGCAAAAAAAAAAAAAAAAAAAAAAAAAAAAAAAAAAAAAAAAAAAGAGGGGATTAAACCATTTCATTAAGTCATTTTCTTTTTACACTTCAATTTAAGTCAATTTCAGAGGTTTTGAATGTAGATTTTGATTGTTTACATGCACCAAATCTAACAATCTCTCACCATGCCTTAGGTCAGTCCCCGCATTGAATGAAACAACAAAGATGAATCATATTTAAATAAACATTTAGAATATATAATGCAAAGCAGAAGAGGATGATATTTGTCTCATGCTCAAAACTTAAAAATTCAGTGCTAAAACCTATTTTTTCCCTTTCTCAAGGACTAAGCAGTAGAACTGGATTTCCTGTGGCTTTATTAAAAAGAATTTCACCTTTCGGATTCCTGTGCTTATGAAACAGTAATATCTACCCATAAAAATATCACTAAACGTCCAGATCATTACACTTCTTCTTGCTTTTATCCTCACCCCACACTTTTGTATATCACAGGATCCCAGAACCATTCAGGTGGGAAAGCACCTCAGTAGGTACTCAGTTCAGACTCCTGCTCAAAGCAGAGACTACATCAATTTCAGACCACATTGTTCAGAGCTTTGTCTAGTTGGGCCAGAGCTCCCACTCACCTACTAGGTCCAATACTTGATTCTTCTTTTAGAGGAAACTTTTCTTTATCTAGTTTTAGCCTGCTCTGCTTCAGTTTATGACTCTCATCCACTGTAAGGAGCCGGCCTCAGTTTCTCACTAACATCCTGTAGGCATTAGCTACCCTCAAAGACACCTCTTCCTCCAGGCTTAAAAATAACAACTTCCTTAGCCTACCCTCATGGCATCTTTAAAAATGAATGTTTATTGTCATCTCACAAGGAAAGTCATCATGAGGGCAAGTGGAGAGGGGCAGGCATTGATCACTCCTCTCTGGTGATCAGTGACAGCATCCAAGGGAACAGCATGAAGCTCTGTCAGGGGAGGTTTAAGCTGAATATTAGGAAGAAGTTCTTCACCCAGAGGGTGGTTGGGCACTGGAACAGGTTCCCTGGACAGTGGTCACAGCACCAGCCTTACAGGGCTCAAGAAGTGTTTGGACAAGACTCTCAGGCACATGGTGTGACTCCTGGAGATGGTCCTGTTCTGGGCCAGGATTTGTCCTGTGCAGGGCTTTGTATATTGATTTTTTTTGTATTCATATCCATTAAAGAACTGCTGCTGAGAGAAACATGTATTTTTTAAAATCACCTAGAGAATTTCTTTAAATTATCTGAAGAATGTGGAAAAGAGAATATTAAAATTTCTCTGGTGAAGATGAGTACTAATACTCACAAAATCGTACATCCTGTTTGTAAAACCAGTGGTCATATGTACTTCTTAACCTCTTCCTAGTTTTCTAATTTTGGTTGTTGAACCACTGACAAAATAATTTCAATCAATTATGCAGACCTAGATGCATTTGAATCCCCCTCTCTTTTGAAGAATAGTGGAAGAATACTATCCTTCCATTTATGTATCACTTTCTCAAATTATTTTCCAACTCTCATTAAAAGGCTATAGCATTAGATAGAAAGACAGAGAGAAGATCACTTCTGGGAATATTATCTGGATTCAACAAAGTTCCCTCAACCACAGGAATTTTTAACAGAATATTTACATCATTTTGGCAATAAAACTCAAATCTAATATCATTACTTCTATGAAACATAAATTCTAAATACACTCTTTCTGTAAAAAAATAAAATCTTTGAATCCATCAGAAACAATCAATTTGTTGAGTAGTGGGCCAAGATGCAGACCAGCATGCATGGAGTCAGAATTCATGCTCAGCCTTGGTGCATTTTTATGACAGACTTACAAGATCCCAAAATGCGTTTGAACATCAAATGCATTCAGTGTTAAGTACCTTTAAGCTGGAAAACTTCCCAGCTTATACATCTGTCCCTTTAGCTTGTGCTACACAGCATGTACTCTGTTACCTTATGACTAACATCTTTAACAAGAATAAAAGTATATCAGTTTGCAACTTGTAATAAACCAGGAAGAGTGAATAGCACAATATTAAAATTCAATGCATTCAGCCTTGGCAGGTGAAGAATCAACTTCACCTTCTGTTTTTGACAGCTTTTTCTCACGTTTCACTTTTAAACAGCAATTTATAAATTGTTGGCCCTTTTCAGTCAGGCATGCCTTTCGAACTGGCATGCATATTCTGATTGGAAAATGGTTTTGCTGTGATAAAAGCTAAATGAAATAAGTATCTAAACATTTTAGTTCTTTCTAAGTGATAGTAGCAGAAGATGAATGGGAAACATTCGTTAAACCTTCCTGAAATCTAGCCCATTTTTTGTAGTCTAGGGATCATTCTCAAGACTACTAAATGTTGCAGAATATTACAGAAATACTGAAACAAATGCAAAAGAAACCTGCCATTGCTCCTTACCTTGGTAACAGATGGCTTTGAAAATTATACTTTTAAATTCAACACCAACAAAGTTATTTATTTTTATATTGGAAAATCAAAACCTCCAAGAGTGATCTTTTCCTAAGAACAGAATTATTTATCTTCACATGAAAAAATACTGTGCATTAGTTTATTTTGTATTTTTAATTCAGATTCAGACTTCAGTCACACTACTGTTTCAGGTCTCTAGGTCTGGATAGCTTGAGCTTTGTTTTAGGCTTTCAAGAGTCAATAATAATTTTGAATTACCATAGGCAGGCATCAAAATGTTCCTTCAGAAACATGATAATCATCTATGTGTTCAGCTTTGCAGACTTTGAATAGTATTGTCTCTAGTTATTTATATATTTGGCATACAAACCCAATCAGACTCCTTGGAAATTGCATTTAAGTAGCACCTTTCCTATCCACTTATTATTGACATCTATTCTGAGAGATGGTAGCTCCGGATAAGAACAGCATCGAGATGCTACAAAGAGAAGCCACCTAAAGAGAAACACAGTTCTAAGTGAAGGGCAATGGCAGAAAAGGGAGATTTGTCTATGTTTTGTGAAGCGTTGAAAACACAGCATTAATTACAAATGCATCAGCCACTAATGCTTCTTAAGTCATGATTCCACAGTTACTGGATGCAATCCTGGAAATTACTCCGTGAAAGCGGATGCCTGTACTCATATAAAGTTTCTTGCAGTACTGGCAGTCTGCACCTGAACAGACAGTTGCAACTCAACACATTCAAACAAAGGCATATTATAATTTAAATACAAAAAACTCAGTAAGAATTTATCCTGTAAATTTTCATTAAATTATCACCTCTCCTGTGAATATAGACAAGAGGAAAATGTGGAACTTTGCATTTTGATCATCTGAACTCTCAGAAACCAGAAGACACAAAGTACATGTTTTGTTATCAAAAAGAAATATTTATTGCAGAAATCAAGGAGGTGTTGGAAATGCATCATTTCCATTACATCACTTCTCTGATTAAAAGTTGGATTTATGGTTTTGAGGTCACAGTAAAAGCCTTTAGTTCCTGAGAATTTCCAGCATGCAAACAACTTTAATTCCAAATGAGCTTACTCAATGCAATTTAACCCACTTTACATTAACAGGGGATGGCATGATGATTTCTTCATCCATTAGAATCCCCTAATTTTGGCCTATTTCTCATTTCTAACCCTAAACCTCAGATTGCAGCTATCTTCTGGCTAGGCAGTTAGCATCAGCCTAGTCTTCTTCAGATCTTTTTTTCCTGCCTAACGTTACATGAGACTTTTTCCATAAGGAACAGGCTACTATATTTTTCCATTGCTCCTATATCCTTTGGGCCTGTTGTCAGTAAGGCAGTAAAGATTGAAATTGGAGATTTTCTCCATACTTTTGACACTTTTCAGTGCAGGTAAGCAAAACTGAAACATTTAGAACAAATGCTGGAGAGGCAGAATAGCACCACAAAGCAACACTTTGTGATTGTACTGATGTACCATATTTCCATCAGAGGCATCTCGCATCAAAGAAAATTAATAAAAGCAGTCGCTAAGTAATATGTAATTTTACAGCTGGCACTATTATAAAGGTAGGTAATTTCTCTGTTTTCTTACAAATCTATTACTTCTTAGCAAAAGCTCTTAAGACATTGTTTAGAAATTGTAATCTTGTATATTTTATGAAATATGAATTATGCCCCTATTGTGTTTCTAAAGAATGGACGACAAGACAAATGTAAACCAATGAAATTAGAATTTAAGGAGGGATAAATGTTGGAGAATCTACCTAAAAGGTTGTGTTTTCATGACAATTTACTAAAATAGAGTTAATTTTTGAAGGGTATTACACAGTATTTTTATGAGAATATCTGCTAGACATGAACATTGAGAAGTAACATAAGATTAATTAAAGTAGTGTATTGCTTTTATCAGCACCTATGAAACTTGACAGTTACCATCTCTCTAAAGTAAATACAAAGCAGCAGATATGTGAGTCATTGACTGTAGCTATATTGCTCCTGCTAATTTATGATGTAAATGATTTAGCAATTACTATGAACACTAGAGCCTTAGGGAGCAGTTGTCCAACATGTTTCCCTCTGACAAGAGTCATCTATCTTGCGCTTGATGTTCAGGAGCTTTAAGCAGATGCACCATGACCCAGCACCGTTCCTTTGGCTGACCTGTGGAAAATCCTATGTGTACCAATGGCAAATAAACCCCTTAAAAAAAGCTTCCAGCATCTGTGGATCTGTGTCTTTTCCTCTGCTCTTGAACATTTTTAACTCCTTAAAATGATTTGATATACCACTAATAGACAAGATGAGATACAAGATACTGGTTGTTTTACATGCCTATAACACTGAAGGCATTTCTGTGGCACTGTGGAAAAAAGGACTGTTCTACATTCCTCTTACCTTCTGTTTTGCTCATTATGTTCTAGTTGTCCACCCACAGAGACAAGGCCAAGTACAATTAATAATTAATAATAAATACTTCCTTTTAAATGGCTTCATCAGTTGAGCAAAACTGATGGGTATGTGAAAAATAAAAAACCTAGTAATACTAAGTAAAATACTGGAACAAACTAAACTGCGTTGTCCTGTGATAACTAGGTGATGATATACTAAAAAAATTCAGTAGGAAAGCATCCAAATTAAAATGTGACTGTAATCTTAAGAGAAGTTGTATGTCTTCTACTACAGACAAACAGCTTCTCTGCACATTAACCTAAGACTGAAAGAAGACTGTTCCATGGTTTCCTTTGAAAGAAAATTATAATCTGTATTTCTTCAGGTTTAAGACTAAAACAAGTATAATAAAAAGTTTCAAACTGATTACAGATTATTTCCTTCCATGGGGCATATTGTTTAACTCCTATACAATGCATTTTAAAGTTTTACAGAAAACCTGTATAAAAACTATGATGTTCATATAGAAAAAAGATTATGATCTGTTGAGTTACTTCCAAGAAGAATGATTTTTGGAGGCCTCATCAAAAGCAGTATTTCACTAAGTTATGCAGCTAATTGCTCTCAGTTTGTTCAGCTTTAAACTGAATTCAGACACCTAGGGCATAAGTACATCACAAGGAGGTTGTCAAAATTTTAGATTAGTAAAGAAGATAATTTTTACCTTGGAAATACATATTCTAGGTATTTGGAAGGAGTGGATATTGTATATGACAGTCTCTAAATCTCCTGAAGCATAAGAACTTCAATTCAGTCTGTAACACGTGCTAGAAATGCAATGCCAGTACAGATCACTCAAGTTGGCAAATCTGGTTCTCAAAGTTGCAGGCAACAAAAAATTTTTTTTCTAATTCTGAATAGACACATTTCTTCAACACTTTTTAAGAGTCCACAGACCTTTCTCAACATCCTCTACTAAATGCAAGACCTGTAGGAAAGATGAAAAGCTACAAACATGCTATGACACAAAAAGAGAGCAGGAGAAAATTCAGGACATTGTCAATGTACAAAGTTACTGTAACAGTTATAAATCTGTGAAATGGAACTCCTTAATGTCTCTGAGAAATATTGCATATTGTACTTTCTTGAAAAGATAAACAAAAACCCAAACCTCTCTGTTTTTACGCAAGTTCTTTTCTACTTTCAATCTAATCTATTGATCTTATCTTTTACAACACCTATTTCAAAAGCTAAGTATTTCAGGAAACCTAAATTTCAAGAAATTGTGATGTGACAGTATCTTGCCAGCCAGCAGATCAACTTGACATTTTTCTTGTCAATAGATATTTTAGTTTTTCTGTTTACACTAATTTTAAATGCATTAGTGTCTTTCAACAGTGAATCAACTTACCTTGATCCTGAAGTTATCAAGTGAAGGTCTACTTTTTGCCATTCTTTTAAAAAAATGTTTGTTTCTATCCAAAGCAAAATCCTCAGTCTTAGAACCTTGCATCAGAGGTCATGATTTTGGACAGGGCGTAGCTGATTTTAAGAAAGATAGGTCTCTACAAGGTGAATTATTTTACATCAGGTATGACTAACAGAAAAAAAAAAGAAAATTAATTCAATAAATATAAATACTTTATCACATGTGTGAAAACCAACTAATGATTTGAGACAGCTACTTCAAGGCACTAGAAATGGAAAAATTAATGCCATCATAAAAACTTCCAAATGACAAAAAAGAGATAAAGATCCTATGTGCCACTGTTAAGCTTTCAATATCTGGTTTGTAAAATTCAGAGATCTAAATGAGGTTTGTAAGATCTTGTTAAAATATTTAAAGACAAACACCTCAGAAGGCCAAGAGATGACTATAAAACCTCACTGGGAGCTTTAAGTGTTTGTGTATAGAGCAGAATAAGATTTGCAATTCAGGATTGCCATCTTGTCTTTGTCCCTGCAGCCATGGAGAACTAAGCTGAGATGAATACCTTTCATATGTAAAGCACTTGAGTTGTGTGCATACTTCTGTTGCTGACATGGCTGCTGTTACCATGACCTTCTTTGTCCATTCCTGTTTTGTGGAGGCCCATGGGCCTACCAGTGAGTCAACAGCCTTGCCCTGGGGTGGCAGAGAAGGACTGGCAGTAGGCTTTGGGCATTCCATACTGTGAAGGCGAGTTGAAAGGCTTCCCCCATGGGGCCCTGCAGGTTTATATTCATTTACCCCAGTTCTGTTCTCCTCATTGGGCTGTTGGCTTTCCCTGCCCCTTTTACCCTTATATGTACATGTTCATGTTCCAGAGTATTCTCCACTCCCCGTTTCCCCATTGGACCCTGTACCTCTGCAATTCCATGCTGGCATTCCTCTGGTTGTTACCCTTGGCCCTGCCTTTGTACCACCCCTGTGCCCTCAGACCATTAGACTCTGATGCTCTGCTCTGTCCCCTTTTACCCTAAATATAAACCTTTACCCTTCTTTGCTCTTGGTCTTTTGCCCCTGGACCCTTTTGGCGTGTGGCCGTAATGAGCCCTGCTGGAACCCCCCACAGGAGACCCTCTTGCTCCTCCTTGCTGACAAGCTGTCCTGATGTGTGAGTGTGAGTGTCATTGAGAAGTTGTGTGTGTATCTGCTGGAACACCTTCAACCCCAGAGATGCTTTTGGGAACGCAGTGGTAACTGACCATCTGCACCCTGCTGCTACACCTTTTGATTGCTGTAAATTGTTCTCTCAAATCATAATCTCTGCCTTTGTTCCTCTTTTCCAGAAAGGGTAGGAGAAAAAGGGAGTCGCTAATTTGGAGTTTAATTTCTGACTGGTGTTAAAACCACTAAACCTCCTCAAATTAGAAACACAAATGACATCCTCTCCGGAGAACAATGATCACTTTCTTCATTTAAAATATTCCCAGAAGATAAGCAAATAATAGTGTTAATATTTTCTTTCTCCTTTTCTCCTTCATCTTAACTCAACTGACCAACGACCAAAGCATCCACCAAAATAAAGTGAGACTGTATTTTAGCCCGAACTAAAATACATATTTTGTCTTTGAAGGAGAGTAATCAAATTATTATTGGGGCATCTTTTTTCTCTCTCTATAGAAAATGGCAATATGAAAGAAGAAGAAAAAGAAGAGAATGATTGTGGAAGTCATTGATTTGAGCAATTCCCTGTTTCTTCCTCTGTGCTCCAAGGATTATTTATTCATTTTACATTAAACAATCACTGGAGGATATACAAGGATTGGAAACCCCCAACTACTCCTCTTTCATCTCATGATTACTGTCTTACAGAACTAACTCATGCTTCCTGTCTCTGACACACAATAATTTATTATTTTCTGCAGTGTGACACAGCAGAAAGAGTAATATCAGTAAATCTATCAAACTGCCAGTGTAAAAACTCAGAACCCGGTGGTCCTCCCATCTGGAGAAAGGACTGATTACTATTCTGCCAGGCTGCAGAGAGGAAGCACCCATTTTAACTCCTACATTTTAGTGTTCTTTTCATTTGATATGGTTGTGACTTTCTGTGAATCCAATCATGTCAGCATGAGTTAGGCCTGCAGCAGCTGTTATAACTTACCATTATTTACTAAGCTCTGACAACTCTATATCCCCTACTTTCTACTTACTCCCTCCACTCTATCCTGATCTATTTGTAACTCCAAGATTTTAGCTGCTGCTAAGTGGAAGTAGAGGGCCAGAAGAAACAAGAATAATTTTTTTCTTGACCTGTGTCCAAAACAACTCTTGGATGCCCAGTGAATACATACAGCAAATATCAAAGTAAAATGGGTACCAAAGGAAAAAAAACACATCAAAATACATAAAAATAAGATTTCTGTTAGAAGATAAAATATTATTCTTATTCTGAAAAAAAAAAAAAAAATAGCACAGAAGTGACCTAGGACACTCATAAAAAAGGGAAACTACACAGAAGAGGCATTTTGGGAACATGAAGGAGCAACAAAGATTAGTAGTAGTGCAATGTAATACCTAGTTATGAACTATACAGGAAGGACAAATTAGGCTGAAGTATAATAATATCCATGAGTGTAATTAATCCTAAAAAATACATTCATAATCTCACTTCAAACTTGTACTTCTGCTTTACAGCACAAATGATAGCTTTCTTTAGCCAAATCTTCACCATTTTATTGGTTTTTTACTGATCCCATCTTTACTGATCGTTTCCGTTGAGGCAATACATCAACTGTTGTCTTGAAGTCCTTACAGATCATATCTATCACATTTTCTTTATTAAAAATCCAAACCCATAAAGTGTCTCTTAAAATAAAGCCACACCACATTTTATGCCATCCTCAGTTTGATGCTCATGCATACCTGAACTATTCTTTATTACTTTTCAAATGTTCCCAGTTAACCAAATTTCTTCTTTTCCTTGGTGTTTTAAATTCAGGTGTAAACAACTCTCCCACTTATCTGCTGCTTGTCTCTAAGGTTTTACACCAGCCAGTTTATGGAGTCAGTGACAAGTAAGCCAGTGATAAGTAAGCACATCTGTGACAATATAGCAATACTTTGTGTAGTGATCTGTGGTGTAGGTAAAAGTACTAGGTACTAGCTTATGGTACTAGGAACAAACTGATGAATTCTGCTAGGTGGTGCCAGAGTTATGTGCAGAGTCCACTCACATACATCTGCATTTTATTCCAAAGATGACTGGGGCCAATCCCCTCTTATTTTTCCACATCTAATTGACTGAGGAAACCATAACACCACAATACTGCATTTGACCCTGAATTAATTTCACACTACACTTATATAAAGAGACTTACTGCCATTCCTAAAATAATAAACTTTCATAAGAAGGGTACTATTCATGGGATGTACTGCACAGAAACTTCCAAGCAGGTGGCCAGAAATATGCTCTTTCATTATCTGGGGCATTCCAGCCCCTCACTAATTCAGATGATGAAAACCGTGACTAAAATATTTACTGTTCTCACATCATATTCTATGTCATACAGTTCAACAGATTAATTAAAAACCCTTGTAGTGGAGCTGCTATTTTTTTCCATATTGTTCTTATTCATTCAGCATTGTGCATGAGGGATAGTCTCAATTTCCCAAATGATACATAATAAACATTTGTTTGCTTTCGTCTCTAACTTGGCATCATGAAAGAATTGAATAAATGAAAATATTGGGAACTATTGTTTTTGAAAATGATTTATCTAAATATTTAAATAATCTTCGAATAGTGTCCTTTTATAGACAACTATAAGATAGTTGGACCTATCAAATGTTTTGTATATTTGCAGAAGTCCCAATAAAGATGCATGGCAAGATCTTCCATATACACTGATGAATGTGAAATACAATGAAAACAACCAGTAAATGTTGTTTATAATTGCTAAATCATTGCATGCTTTTCATTCTGTAAGACATCTGAGGCTTATCATTGATGGAGAGAGAATACTGGATTACATGCACTACAAGATGAGATTTCATGAATTCTTGCTGAAAAATGCCTTAAAACCAGAATGATTTAGGGAATCAGTCTATGCAGAGCCCATAAAAACATGTAAGTCTGAAGTTCTCTTTTGAGGTGGATCAAGCGTTTGCTGACAGGCTCTAACACATATTCTTCAGTCTACAGGCATAAGGGATCCGCTAACCTTAGCAACTGGTCTCCAACAACTAAGGGATAACCATCCTAAAAATCATCCTGGGAAGGAAGCCAGTTGTGCAAAGACTGATTGGAAAGTGGGGAGTGTCTGGAGACACAGAACATTTGCTGTAAGAGAAAGGGTGCTATATAAACAAGGATAGCGCTTTTAGAGAGAAGAGTAAGTTAAAAGTCCCTAATTTTAAAAAAGGTATCTTCTTTAGTCAAAGGTCAGGTCATGGAAGTGCAAGACAAATAATGACTGAGGTGTTTACAAAAGAAAGATCACATATTTTTGTAAGTCGGCAGAAGTAACATGAAAAGGAGGCATGAAAATTTAGCTAAAATTTGCATAAATATGGAAGACTTCAGAAAATGATTTTTTTTTTCCTAAGTCTTTTATGCTTCCTTTCCCAGTACTTTTAACAGTTGATAGCGGAATTCTAGGTCTACTGATTGACAAAACTTGGAATATAAACTATTCTGTATCTCCCTAATATACAGGGCTGCCCAGCTGGGATATTCAAAGTTCAGCCTTGTCCACAGAGGATTAATCATACTTCATGAGTTTCAGCTAGACTTAGACATGTACACATGCATTTAGAAGTTCTGTTGTGCTAAAAAGAGTCAACTTTGTCCAAACTACGACTGTTTATTTTCAGTTTTACTGTCAGCTTTATTCAGATGGACAGATCCAAGTATTAGGTTTGCATGTGAGTGAGTGACATCTATAGTCAGCAGTTTTCCTCATAGACATTCTCAAGCTTAAGAGGTTGTGTGTTTTTGGAGGAAGGCAAGTACCTCTTGCAAATCACAGGTAGAAAGACTTTCTTATAAAGTCCAACTTAGTACCTGCAACTCTGCTGGACATCTGATAGCTATACTGTCAAAAATAATTCATGCTCCAGAAGAAGAAAGCTATTTCATATGAAAACATTAAGATGTAAATCAAGAGATGATTCTAAGATTTACAAACTTCCTAGACGGTAGCATTCTAAACCTGGGGATAAATAACAGCTTGCATAAAACTGTTAATATTAACAGTGTGTCTATTACTAATTTGTATCTTCAAGTTTTTCATACCACAACATCTTTCTTTTCTTAAAGATTATACGTGACAAGAGCTATAATTCAGGTAGATATTTGGAGTTTAGATTTAGAAAATCATAACATTTGAATATTAATTAATGAAGTCATCGTGAAAAGACCTGTTGTCTACATTAGTATTCTCAGTATTTTCTTGCACTTCTCCTACTCCACAAAATACAGGTTTATTTTGTAAAAAAACAAACAAACAAACAAAAAAAAGTTAGAAACTGTCACACACCTCCACATTGTCTGGAAAGAATGAGGAAGTGAAGATGTTAAATGTTATTTGATCTCTCTCTCACATCTTACCTAAAGGATCATTGAAATCCATAAGCTGTTTCTAATTAGTTTCTAATGACCTGAGAGTTCTGCAAGTTTAGCATCTTCTGTATCTCATTTGATTTCCCTTTTGGACTAAAATGATATCAAGAGGGCTAAAATGAAGATAAAACACACCTCCATGATCCCTCTGGTTATTGGACCAGAGACATAAATACAGGAAGGGCTAAGGGTAAAGACCATCATCATCAGTAGTTTTATAACCTGTATTAACAAAAAAATACAGGAGTGATTGTATAACCATAGAGCCTATTGATTTACTCTACAAAATTCAGAGTTGAGTCCAGATAGTTCTTTAACCTCTTGGAAAGGATTGTAAAAAAGTTGAATTTTTCTGGAAGATTCAGTAATTAATCCGCTATACTATTAAAAAAAAAGTATCTCAACATCAATCTGTCTCAGGTGTGTTGAGGAAAAAAAAATTGAGAAAGGACCATATTCACATTTTTTGTTAATTGATTACTACTTGGTATCCTTATAAACTTAGCAGTTTAGGAAGTGATCAAAGTAATTATGAAATTGGCACTGACTTTGGAAAAGGCATAAAATCCTCCAAGGTTTCAAAGTTAATTAGCTAAATATTAAAGTAATCAAAGTGCTGAATTCTTTAATTTATTGACAGCAATATTTGTGAATACTATGGTTATATACCTGTTTCCTATTTGCAAATAAATGAAGAGCGGGTAATGTTAGTCCTTAGTAATCCTTAGTGCAACATTTTTTATTTGCTTTTTCAAATTTGGACTCATTATAGCTATATAATTGGTTATATATCATACTAAGAAAACTCATTCAGTTGTAAGACATCTCCACATATTTTAACTTAGCTCTGCCTCAAGGTGATGAAATAGACACGATACAAAATTTCAGGGTTTTAAAGCAAGGCAGAAAGCCTTTGAAGAGCTGTTGCATCTATAAATCTCACAAACACTCTAAAATATGCCTTTAAAAAGTGACCAAATTGTCATTTAAAAGGAAAAAAAATACTGACAATATTACATGCCACGACTGAGATGGCAAAGTCACCACGATTAAAACAAAGTAATTCACTTTGAACTAACTCTAGTTGACTCCTCTAACGTGCCTGAGGATTGTCTGTGGCAAGCCCAGAGGAAATCTTTTGTGCTTCAGTAGGCAATAAGCCTTGCAAATCATTATTCTTTCAAAGACTAACATAGGGGATAACAGTAATATTTGGGCTTTTTCTTGAGCCCCTAGGTGTCCAAGGTACTAATTTAGTACATAAACTTTTAAGGTTAGATTACTATTATATGGTTTACATTATTTGTCCTTCTTAAAACATAACTAGGAATGTCTCAATGGAAAAAAAAACAACAACAAAAGCAACAAAACAGAAGTAGCATTGTTCAATAATCCTCCAAATATAAGAAATAAGAATGCATTTCTCTAAGCAATTCACACTGTGTGCAATCCACTAAAAACAGTGTTATCAATAAAATCCCCGGCTAAACTGTATTTTATGTTGTTTCAAAGGCATTGCCCTCATATTATTACACAGTTTTGTTTTGTTTTGTTTCCTGGCAATACCAAGCAATCTATTACAACCAGCTGTTTTGTAATCCTTCAGTGGCAGGACTGTGGTGGCATTAAGAAGCTCTTGTGATTCTTGTACTTCTTGCTCTGCAGTGATAAACATGCAACTTCCATCACAAGCATACAGATGCCTGCATATCTTGCTATGCACACTCTAAATAGCAACCCAATAGATCATTGCTCCTTCTAGGGAAATAACTGCTTTTTGATTCATCTTGCATCATAATTTTACAGGTCAGTTACTGTCATGTCTTCCATTTCTATAATTTTTAAAAATGGATTTTTCAGCTTTGTGTGAAATGAGTTCCAGCATTCATGTTACAAAGAGTGAATAGGTAAAACTTTAAAAACTTAGCATAGTCTAAACTTTGACTATACCAGATTGTCAAAGCCCAGAATTAGTTAAGTCACTTACGTGGAAGTATAACAAATAAATGAAAATACATATTCTGCCCAGTGAAGTTGTGGGTGCCTCATCCTAGGAAGTGTTCAAGATTGGGTTTTGGGCAATCCAGTCTAGAGGAGGGTGGCACTGCCCACAGCAGGGGGTGGGAACTAGATGGTCCTTCAGATCCCTTTGAACCCAAGCTGTTCTATGATTCTATGAATATAGTGGCAATACAGTGCCTTTGTTATATGGAATCCAAATAGCAACATTGTCTCATATACAACTCATGGATGGAATAGCATTACATTTCCAGGAGGCTATCCACTCACAACACGGACTGAGTGAGACCTGTATTTACAGACTTATCCCATTTAAACATACTGGGCTTCTAGAAGTATCTTATCAGTCAAAGATAGTACTCCATTGAAAGCTGCTGCAACATTAATGTTGCAGCTTGTCTCCATTTTTTCAGCTAAATAGAGGGTTTTTTTTTCACATCCCATAAAGTCCTCAACCAGCTCAGGCCTTCTAATAAATTGCTAACTCTGTTACAGTATATCTTCTATTATGCCGCTTGTTACTTTAGTAAGACAGGAAATTAAAGCTATAAAACACTTTCAAAATGTTAGGGCGCACTCAGGCAGTCATTTTTCTTATGTTCCAATATTATTCTTCAAAAGACCTTTTATGATACTAATATTAAATTCTTTGAAGTCTGAAGAATCTGTTGAAAGTGTTGAATTTCTAAGATATAATGCTCAAATATTGCATCTACTCATGCATTTATTAAAACTGTGTATGTGGGATGGAATTAAAAAAAAGCACAAAATGCAATGAGCTAAATAATAAATGACCTGATACATTTTAGATCCACATTAGAGAGTACAATGTGTGGAAATTTGATTTAATGCTAAGGAAAATCTATTTTGCTTTTGTCTCACCTTACGTGGCCAAATGCACACCAGATGTGGTCATTCATATAAAAGGTTGGTAACTGCACACTGAAGCACAGAAAACCAGACAAATACTATAATGGTCACTTATTCAGCGTGCTCACATTAAGGAAATTGAATCAAGCTTATGAAACTATGCATTCTTTATTAACCCCGTAGAAGAAGGTCACATTGACTGCTCTTCTAATGGAATGCACACTAAAAAGATTGAAAGACATCATGTGAAAGAAAAGCACAGAAAATGCTAAGTCTCCTTATGAAACATTTCCAAAACGAAATTGATAAAAATATTGAAGGATTTATCTCATTGTTAAGAACTAAATACAATACATGTAATTACATATATTTGGAGGGAAAACAAAAAAAAAGGAAAAAGAGGAAAGAGAAGAGGAAAAAGGAAAAGAAAAATAAAAAAAAGAAAATGAAGAAGACAAAAAGAAAAAAAAAAAAAAAAAAAAGAAAAAAAAAAAAACAGAGAAAAAATAAAACTAAGCTAAGCTGCCAAAGCTTATATTCAATGTCT
Source organism: Polioptila caerulea (assembly GCA_013397295.1). NCBI lineage: Eukaryota > Metazoa > Chordata > Aves > Passeriformes > Certhiidae > Polioptila > Polioptila caerulea. The sequence goes on from VYXF01011005.1 coordinate 461,005, forward strand.
GTTATGTATTAGAGATTGGACTCAATGATCTTAAGTGTTCTTTTCCAACCTAAATACTTCTAAGACTCTGTATTCATTATAATGTCAAATATATAGTAGAAGTAGACTCCTTGCTTACTAAGTGGGCACAATGCAGGTGTTCAATCAGGAAGCCTGAGAGTGAATATGCACCATGTAGATCCTCATTTCTCTGTGATTTAGAGTTCTATATTAATTTTCCATTTCACTGTAGCTATGAATTACTCTTCCAGTTTAATTTGATCTGTTTTATAGAGAATTTAAACAACCTTTGGTGGCAGTTCTAATTTAGTACATTTTCATATAGCAGTATGTAACAATATACTGTTAGAAGGTCCAACGTTGCCATTCTGATTGAAATTTACTGGTTCAAATTAAAAATAAGTCTTCTACTTCTATACACTAAAACAATGGAAATGAAGTGTAAATACAAAAGGTTAAAACTAAAGGCTATTTTCTCAATTCCATCTAGTTCTGCAATGTCCACTTTTTCCTTATTTAGCAAATTATTTCTTTTTTTTTTCATATATGTTTGGCTAGAAATTTAGTGGGCTAAATCTAAGATAAAACCACTGAATAACTTATGTTTCCTTTCTCATTTTTGACACATTTCTTCTCTGTTGGAATTCCAAAGCAATCAACTACCTGGGGATATATACTTCTTCAGAGATCTCTTCCCCACTATATCAATTAACTCAAAAGCAATTTTGGATACCTTCCAATGTACTACCACCATCTGGTCTCCCTTAAGCCTCACAAGCTGGAGTAGACTTGAATTGGTCTGAATGATGGTAATTTTCTAAATTATTAACAAATTAGGTGTCTTCGTATGCTGTTTCCTTTCTTTGATTTGTTAAGAAATTTCCTAGTGACCTAAAGAATCCTTGGCAATATTTTTAAACATTTAAAAGGAGTCTCTGAGACTGCATAGGGGTCACCAGACTTAGTGCAATGTGACACTCTTCGAGAACATGTCCCTTACAATTGTTATGGAGCAAACTGAAAACTACATTTCAGCTTCCACCTACTCTGTGAATCTACCTGTAATATTTATCTAAAACAAGCCCATGAAGCAAAAGGTCAACTCATTAGTCTGCTTCAATATAGAAATGAGAAATGGCTGGGCAACATGAGAGGCCCAAAGAAATGGAAGGTACTTCTAGACTTAGTAATGCGGAGACGCCCATGAAATAAATTTTTCAGGATTACAGAGAGCTCCATCTCTGAAGTTAGTAAAATAATAGGGATTATAGGGTTGTGGGGTTTTGTTGTTTTTTTTTTGAAATCAAGACAACATAGTTTTATTCCTTTGTTTAAGTTTTATAACATGTTTACCACTTTATAGGTACAGAAATGTGACTAAAAATATGTGATACATGTTTTTCTTTCTCTACCCATGAGAACAAGTCTTCTCAACACAGAAGCTCTTCTGTGTTTATTTAGGGGGAGAAAAGAAGAAAAGCAGAAGTCTTTTTACTTTATTCTATATTACATTGAGATATTTTTGTTTAAGATGGCAAGGAAATGTTGCATGCCACAGACTGACCTTATGTACTTCCCTGTCTGGTCCCAGACGACTCTAGGTTTTTGTCCTTTACCTTTTACTCCTTATTTTTGCCTCTTCCTACTGTCATGTATAATAGATTAGGAATCTCTTCATAATTACCAATCCCTCAAGGCCAGTGTGTCTTCTACCACCAGATCTGAAAACTGCACTTTAATTATGCATTCAGAATTGGAAAAACAACTGTGACAATAACATCACCAGTAAAATTATGGCATAAAAGATCTATAAGAAGAATTTGCTCTGCCACAGTTTGGGCTCTAAATTCTAATAGCTTCAGCATATACACTCTTACAAGTACACTTCCAGCACTGGAGATTTTGTTAGTGAGAGGGAAGACTGTTGTAGGAATTATTGGAAACACTATAGCTTGGAAACCCTATAGCTTGGAAACCCTATAGCTTGGAAACCCAATAGACTCATTGCTAGAAGGCATAGAACTTCAAGGGATTCAAGCCTTATGGCTTGGTACTGGGGAAACAAAAAAGTTATCTTGGAGCCTTTCTTCCTAAATATGGTGTAATCATTGACCATCGTTTACATAAAACTTTGGTTTTAAAACAGTATTGTGCATGAGTACAGGGGTGCAAATTTGCATGTATAAATACATGCATTTGTGTATGTGTGTGTGTATATACATGGAGACGATTGACTTACTACTAAATGTCACAGGTTATGAAAAATCATATTTTGGGGGTGTTCTTTTATGATAGGTCTTTTTGACAATTGCTTATAAGAACAGAGCACTGAAGAAGTTATCCATTGCTAAAGAGGAATAGGAAGTTATGCTAAAAATAAGAGTGATTTGTAAATGTTATTATGTACCACATACCCTGAAAAGATAAATCTTAAATGAAATATGAACCCAAAGACAGATTTATGTTCTACATCCAAAAATAAGATGGACTGGGAAAAAGAATCTCTGAAAATCTGAACTAAGAAAAAGGGAATGTAAACTATTAGAAATAAACTAAATGTGAGCTATGCCCCTCATTTTGCTGGGATAATGTGAAGGCAGTGAGGTTCCCAGCTCAGAGCAAATGGCTGTGAGCAAGAGGATTCTTGGTTTTAATCCCCAGTGAGCCAACCTCAGGCAAATCATTCAGCTTTTCTTTGCTTCAGTCAATCCAGCTTAAAACCACAAAAAAGCAGGTCCTCAGTGAAGCCAGATTCTGCAACTACGCTAAGGTATCTCTTGGGCAAATAGACAGGGAAAAAAGTGTAAGAAGCAAACTACGTAAAGAAGGGGGAAAAAGTGCTCTTAATGGTTTGCAAGAGGTTGAACAGAGGCCAAATACATCACCATGCTAACATGAGACATTTCCTAACAGAATTTAAGATATTATGCTAAAGTTGGTACATTTGCTATTGAGATTTCTCAATTTATGATCCTATACCCTCGCATAAAATATTTACTGTACTTTGACAATAATTTACCATCAAGAATTAGGACCCTTCCAGAGTTACAAATATTGAAAAAAATACATTAGTAACTTCAGACATTAGAATTTTTAAAATACAGGGTTTTCTTCTCACATAGTGTGAATCAATAATTCAGTTGTGCAGCACATTCCCCTCTGCCTCCAAACATTTTACTAGAAAGATGAATATGAGAATAGAATCGACAGCTTTAGGGTGTGATACACAAATAAAAGATAATGAAAACTAGAATTAAATTCATGGGCTGCATTTGTTTTCTCTGCATGCTTAATAGTGTCTCCCATTGTTAAGGACTCTGTAAGTAATCATAGATTTCTTATTTAGTCTACTGGAAGAAAAAAATGAGGTACTATGAGGATTAAAATGACACAAATTATAAAATAGATAAAATATACATGCATGGGCTACTCAGTTGGTATTTTTTCTGCCAGCATGTAAAAAAATTATAGATGCAGTAAATATTTGAGAAATCATTCTCTTTACAGCATTATGCATGGACTTGTCAGTTTTCACCACTGAGCTTTGTTGATTTATATCAAATACCTAATTTAAATATAAAAGGGATGGTTACATTTATAGCTCACTTGAGTATTTAGAAGTACCTACTGATATTGCAGCACTTCTTTTTTTTATTCATATAAAAGTAATCCATACAAATAAGAAGGAGCAATGCTAATCGGCAGAAGAAACAATGGCCATTTTTCGCTTTTCTGACACATTTCATTACAGCCTGTAAATAAACAGAGTAGCCATTGTACTACACAGTATTCATTTCAAACATACACTTCCAATTGTCCTGATAAAGAAACTTAGGTGACAGTGTTCTATAATATGCATTACTTTGGCACACATAATCATCCCTGTGTTTCCTCTACCTTAAGAAAACATTCTTGCACTCAGCACACCTGCGCTTTAGTTTACTTAAAGAAAATGTATTAAAAGGTATTTTCTGCCACATATTGCAAATAAAATTTTGAACTGCTGTATTGTCAGTGAAGAATGAGATTAATTTACTTCCTTACAATACTGACAGGACACCTTTGCAGTAGGGGTCCAAGCATTCCTCATGCTTTGGATTCTTTTTTCTCTTATCTATTGGAAGATCACTGTAGGTCAGTCATGCAAGCTGCATGTTTTTCCTCCCAAGGAGAGCAGTGAGGAAAAAAAATAAAAGAAAGCTGTCCTATGACATTGTAGTGGGGGCAACAGGTTTGGAAGGAAAGGATGTAAAAAACTGAAGCATGGACAAGACAGTTACTCTCCCACCAGCATGGTTCTATGGGAATGTATTATGTTGACAGCTGGCATAGACTTTTATCACTGACTGTGTAGTGGATGAAATATAACCAGAGAAGCAGCTGTCATCTAAAAGAAAAATAAATACACTAAAAGATATGTGTCATTTCTTATACTTAGAAGTCTGCTAGCAAAAGTAAGAACCTGAATAACTTAATTCAGGACCCAGTAACAGGTCACACAAAATCTCTGCCTCGACTCTTTAATCTGTAAACAGATACAAGAAGAAACTTCATCCATTTCTTCATTTTGTGTAATTTTGAGAAAGGTGTGGAGCCAAGTATCCTAAGAACCAAAACTGCTTACTCTCAACAGACAGGAAGAAAACCAGTTCTGCAGCTGGAAATCAGGAAACATCATGCCTGCTAGATATTCCCTGGGCCTTCAGCAAGTCCCAAATCAATGAACCCCAAGGAAACCTAAATTCTTTGAAAAAAGTTTGAAAGAGTTTAATCCCAGGGTTTAATCCTTCATGGCAAGAAAACTTCATGCTAGAAATTTGAAAATACTCAATTCTGTATAAATGATTCCATCACCTCTTCTTTAAGATTCAATACTGTACATAATTTAGAATTCATTTTTTGACATTTTCTTCCTTTTTTTTTTTTTTCCTATTTTAAATGCAAAGCTATACTAAATCAGAATCATATAAAACAAGAAGTGCTTTTGAAAAATGTCTTAACAGATTTGCTTCTAGTTGATCCACAGTCCTACTCCAGGTTTAAAGACTAATAATTTTCTCACACAGTGTTGTCAGAGTTTCAGGAGTAATACCTACCTCAAGTTATGCTTTCAGGAGGTATCAAAAAATACCTTGATTCGGTGTAGTCCTAGTGCTGCCCCAAAAATATAACATAAAAGTATTCTGGTAAGTATATTATAATTAGAATATATTTCAGTAACAAAATGTGAAAAGTATGAAGAAATTGTTTGGTAAGTGACACAACAAAAAAGAAAGGTAACTTTCTTTCCCTCTCCATTTCATTTTAATCTTAGGACAAACCAGAATAGAATTACTGGTAAGGATGAAGGAATATGCTCATATCTGCTAAAATTGCCACATGCAGGCATCTGGAACTGCTTAATTATCTCCTATTCTGGATAGGAATAAAAGGATATTTTCTGTTTCTAAATCAAATCTGTTCAGACATGCCACATGCACTTGTTCTCATCAAGGATTAGGTGGATGACAAGCTTGAACTTTTAACACCAAATACTTCTGAGATACAGGAGAGCAAAAAAAGGTCACAACACTTCTGTGAAACTGAAATATGTAAATTTTTCACAACACTGTCACTTAGAATTGATTCCCGTTATTATCTTCGACTTTTCCAAAGTAACCCACCATTGATCTAAGATTAAGAATGAGAAATAACAAATTAAACATGCATTTCCTCCCCTTGGAAGTTAAAATGGGTTAAAATAGGCCTTGGAATACAGTAGTTCGTGTTACCTTCCCTTGTGAGTTGTTGCTGAAACTACAGTGCAGTAGCATCTAATCTGAATTTGGAGGCAACAGCCAGACATTATCCAAGAATAAAATAGAATATTTCAGAAAAAATACAAAGCTAGCTACCTGCTTTTCTAGCTCCTTGCAGAAGCTGGATGCGCCACTGCTAGTAGGTAAGGGTTCGTTTTGTCATATGAATGACAATGGTGACCAAGAGGCTAGGGGTAAAAGAGCACAAATAAATTTATTTATACCTCAGTATCCTGAACTACAAATAGGAGGTTGTTATAAAAAGATGTCTCTATTGGAAATGAAACAAATTTCCCATTTATTCAATTTTCTAGCATGCTTATATTCAAGTATGACACTAGTTATTAAATAGTAAGAAGACATATAGCTGGATAAACATTTGAAACAAAATTAATTAATATTTTTAAAAATAAAAAATAATAAAAGCCCACACAAACAAAGAAACAAAGAAACATGAAACTTTCAGTAATTCTCGGCTGGATCTAGAGCACTCCATTTCCCCTATGCTCCTGTATTACGTAGCCATAGATTACCACACAGTGGCTCATCATTATGATTCTCACTTTCAAAACAACTTTTTCTCCACTTTCCTTTTCCAAGTTTTCCATCTCCACAGAAAAAAGATGGGGAAATATGGGTGTGAGCATTTAATTAGCCCGTGCTTTCCTATTGAATAATATGGTAGCTACCAACTTTTAGACTGTGTTGATAAATGAAATAAAATTGTCACTTAAAGCCAAGGTGGATCTATTAGTTCTACATTTCAACTTTTCCAGAGTTCTAACTCTTCCAAAATGGGCTTTAACTATTAATTCTGTAATTGTACAGCATTTTCAGTGCTAACCTAACAGGATGATTAAATTGCATTCTGCATTTGAATACATAAAAAAGATAGGGAAAATAGCTTTACAGAATCACAAATGACTGATGAATTGGTAGAATAATAGAACTAAGTCTGTGCATTATGTGTGGGGGTGCCAGAGATGTAAACCTCATTGGAAGTTGGACTGAAGCATGCTATGATTTTGGTAACATTTTTACTGAATTCATTTAACTACAGCCATTAAACTTTCTACCAGAAATCAGCTAGCAATATTTTATAGTCTTTTTCTCAGACACATTATAGTCTTTTTCTCTGTTTCTTCAGAGGTGAAAGACTTTCTTTTCCCAGCTTGCAGCACTCTTTAACATAAATCCCCTATTGCAAGCACTCATAATAAACTTCTGTTTTTCTCTGTTTACTTTCACAGAACACTTTTTGCACTGCAATTAAGACCTTCCATGACCAGGGCAGCAGGAGCAGGGCCTGCTCCCCCAGAGCTGACCCAAAGCCCCCCTGCTTGAGGCCAGGATTGCCAGGCCAGGGCTGACAAAGTATGTCTATCATCAGTTCCCTGTCTGGACATCCATCCGTGCCTGTTTGCCACAGGTGCAGCCCAGGAGCCGAAAGGGAAAAGCCTCTCCTGCCCTCCGCGCAGTTTCCTGTGTGTGCTGAGGGATGGCAGGGTGGGAAGGCAGGGCCTGGGTACCCCTGGCAGAGCCCCATCCCCTGTGCTACCCAGAGCAGCACCACAAAGAGCCCATCCTGCAGAAACCCTGGTTCTGTACTCATCTGTGATTTGGATGTTTTAATAAAACACATCCTGAGAGAACAGAAGCTTCCTGCAATCCCATTTTTGTGCCCACTGTAAAAAAAGTGGGTGGGCATTGGGACTACTCCATTTCAGAGCTGTCATGACTCATGGTTTCAACCTGGCATATGCATGTTTTGCAATACTTTTAAAATTTTAACATCTCTTGTTTATGGAGGCACTGCTCAAGGTCTGTCTCTGACCATTGTTTCTAAGTTCGCTGAAGGGCAGAGTATCACTCATGGTCTTTCTTCTCCTTTGCATTTGGATTCAAGTAGTGCAAGGCATGTGTGTTTACATCATGAATGACAGATAAAAATCATCAGCTTCCATCTTCCCACTGTTTTTTATCCTTGCAATAGCAAGCATGTGATAGGTAATTAATTATGAGCATAACAAGAAAATATTACAGCACCAATTCATCATTGGTGATATGTTACACTTAACATGTAAGCAAACTTCCTCCAGCTTTTCTCAAACTCATTTATACAGCTAGAGCGCTTCAAGAAAATCAACTTCCCAGAAGCTTTTACTTAAGAGCTTCAGCAATCATCAGCTCCTTTTCCTAGCTGACATCCTCCCTACACAGTATTAGATACCAGGCTTTCTCAAGGTTGAATGTATTCATGGTTTATATGAAAGGTACTGTTACTTTATGTGAAAGGGACAGTGTTGGGGAAGATGAAACAGGAAAGCCTTATAAATATGATTGTCTGATAAAAGATTTTGAGAATATGGAAACTGTAAGTGAGATTGAAATGAAAGTGACCTTTGACATACCAAGCCTCAGTTACTGAACAACCAAAAGACAATGGTATGTCCAGCATGAATGTAACCCCCCTCTTGTCTAAACAAGACCCTCTGCTTACAGATAAGCATGGTAATGTAAGGATCCTTATAGGCTGTATGTAAATGCTATAGGATTTGTATTCTGTACTAGATTGGTTAGTAGGAATTAGAATATTCAACATAGAAAAGGATTTATGTGATTGTAACAGAAACTTCGCTCTCTTACGCTTTCCACTCCTCTCTTACTCTTACTACTTCTCTTGCTCNCAGTGAATTAACTTTTGAAAATAATGGAGTGACAACTCAAATTTGAATGACAATTCAAATTTGAAGGACAACTCACTTGGCAACATATCCTAAACTGACTCTTAAAATGATATGGATAGGTCAAGGAAAGAATTTTCTTTAACTATATTTATTAAGTCTGTGCACAGAAAGTTTTCCTTTGTGCTTCCTTCTCAGTCCTAATGCCCCTTAAACAAAAGGTGCCCCCTAAAACAAAAGTATAGCAAGCTGCACTGGAAGAACTCCATCTTTCATGCACAGGGAGTTTTATATAAAAGGCCAGATCTCTGACTGTTTCAAAGGGAATATTTTCAACGAGATTTCTGATTTTGTAGTGCAGTGCTGTTCATTTTTATAAGCTTTTATGGTCATCAGCCTACTGTTCACACAGAAATATGGTTTACACAAATAACATATAAGAACCACCATCATATGAAGAAAATATAGCTATATGACAATCAAAACATAATGAAATTATTCAATCTTTATATAGGTGTTATAATACTGACTATCCAAGTATTAAAGTTCTGAGGGAGCTTGACCGGTTCAGCCTCAAGTAAAGATGACTGAGAGGGGACAGCATTAATGTATATAAATATCTAAAGGTGGGTGTCAAGAGTACGGAGCCAGGCTCTTCTTGGTGGTACCAAGCAATAGAAAAGGAGGCAATGGGCAGAAAATGATGCCCTGAAAGTTCCACTTGAACACGAGGAAGAAATTCTTAACTGTTTGAGTGATCAAGCACTGGAACAGATCGTGCAGAGAGGTTGTGAAACCTCCTGCACTGGGGATATTCAAGAATTGCCTAATTCTGTGTTTCTTGCAGTTGTGCTCTAGGATTGTTCTGCTTTAGGTAGGTTGGACCATATGCCCACTATGATTCCTTTGAACCTGACCTATTCTGTGATTCTTTGTTGTGCTCCAAAAATATCACTACATAGAAGTTTTAAAAAATNATCGTGCAGAGAGGTTGTGAAACCTCCTGCACTGGGGATATTCAAGAATTGCCTAATTCTGTGTTTCTTGCAGTTGTGCTCTAGGATTGTTCTGCTTTAGATAGGTTGGACCATATGCCCACTATGATTCCTTTGAACCTGACCTATTCTGTGATTCTTTGTTGTGCTCCAAAAATATCACTACATAGAAGTTTTAAAAAATCCTAGTCAAGAGACATGAGTACAGAGTAAATTTACAATACAAGCTGAGAGCAAATTGCATAATTGTCTGTGAACAAGTAATGATTGGAATTCCAGTTTATAAAAATACTCAGTTAAATGTATAGTTTTTTTTCAAATTATTGTTTATATGTGACCGAAAGACTGCTAGACATCTGTATAGTAACACCTTCATTATTAGAACCATGAACGACTAATAACTGTCTGCAATAAAAAAAGCTAACTGTTAATAATGGTTGATGGATATTAATTTTGTGTTACTTTCAATTCAAAGATAAAAGACTACTTTCTAAGGAAAAAACGTGTTATGCTGATTTTTCTTGTCCACCATTGTAAAGATGTATCTTATGTCATTTACTGTATTTGTAAGTGGAACTGACACCTTTACCTGTGTATACAGCTTCTCTTTTCAATAAATAGCTCAACTGCCTTTTGGTAATTTAAATTTAGCTCCCTATCTGACTCGTTTCTCAATGATACATACAGTATCCTGTAAATTTTGTATTTTTAGTTAGAGAGGTGATCAACTTCAAGGTGTGAAATTTCTCAAACACACGGGAGAATATAGGCTAGGAAGTCTTTGAATGTTCTGGTGTATTTTCTGTCACACAGCTCTAGGTATATGACATGCTATGCTTGGCACATAGGCTACCTACTTGTGCAATACAAGGGTCTACCAGTTTCCATTCCCTAAATGCAACTGAGGGACTGCATTTAGTTGGTACCATGTGTAATTGTCATATTCTCCTAGATCATCACCTAAAGTGATCTGTATGGATATTGGTCAAAACTTGAGCTAATCTTCTTTTGGAGACAGGCTGGATGATTCACCTGTTTGCTAAGCCTCTGTAAAATTCTGCAGAAAATTCTGCACATATTCTTATTGAAAACCGATGGCAGCAGATACAGATACTGGGAGAGACTGTAATGATTACTTCCAAGGTGTTGGAGGGCTGTGGTAGATTTACTGCAGGGTCGCAAAATAAACAGTTTGAAAGCTAGTGGAAAGTGCCTAAACTACAATTCTGCACTCCCTTTAACATGTATAGACTTGAAAAATTTGGATAAGGTCTTTACATGATGATAGAATTTCCACCTGGTATAAAAAGAACTCATTTACCTGACTTTGAATATAAAACTGACTGCAAAAGAGAACCTTGTTGCTTCTAAATAGAATCTTAGAATTAAAATAAATCTAGCTTTTAAACTGTTTTTTTTTTTCTTATTTTAATTTTGTATGCTTAAAAAAAATGATGCTCATGAGAGCAGTCTCAGCTACAGCTTGAGGAAAAACTGTTTTGTGTAAAAATGTGGTAAAAGTCTTGGTTCTGCTTGTTGTAAAATTTGTTGTACAGCGATCAGTTTGTTGACAGAACATCTGCTCATTTCATCCTTTGCAAGCTCAAGTCTGTATTTCACTTCTGCTCTGTTTTCAAGGTAGAGTATCTTGACATATTTTTGGCTCTACAGTCATATTCAGTGTCAAGAGAAAGATTTCCATATTTGTCTGTTGCTCCTATGAAGAAGCAGTCATGGAAGTGATCTTTCATATATATCTTCCCCAGATGTTAATTCAAAAGCAGAACCATCCCAAATACGTAAAGAACATTCAAATTAACTTGAAAAGTCATCGAAGACTTAGATTTTTCAATAGCAGGACATGGTTAGAAGCCATTGCTACTTTGGGATAAGTTCTACGGCTGTACAGAGCCAAGTCTCTGAAATATCAAAGACTGCCTATACCATTTATTTAAACAGGGCCAGGGAGAAGTCTTAGGCTCTGGAGCTCACCACCATTGGTAACCTCCATCTAAAGAGTCTGTGCTCTGGAATCACTTTGCAGTCCCACATTTTGTTCATGTGGTCCTTTGGCAGAGCTGTGTTTTGTTTCCAGTGCAGAGGGTCTGTGAATGCTGTACTGCTGCCCCTCAGCATGCTGCTCTGCTGCCAGGAGCCCGGGGCTGGTGCTGCTGGCACACAGCAGAGTTTCAGAGTGCCAGGCACGCTGGGGTGGTGCTGCAGAGCTGTTTAAAGCAGTGGGAACCTGTGAACTCAGTGCAGTCTGTGCTCCCTGCTCGCCAGGTCTGATCCCTGGTTACAGTGGGGCTCTGCACAGGCATTGTCCCAGATTGTGCTGGCCCTGGGTTGAGGTCTCATTTTTCCCAATAAAGATATGAAAAATGAAAGTGTTTAAATGATTAGAAAATGCAATTTTTGAAGTGCCTTTTTTTTTTTAAACTTGTCAAGAAAATATCATTTTATTGATATATTAACCTCTATGGGACTTATTAAAACTAAATAATAGTTTTCATAATTGCTCTCTTCTTCCATAAGAATAGTTTAGATTTCTGCATAGTTTAGTAAAGTTCATCCTTAAACAAAATGAGAAATTGAGATCTAATTTTTTCAATATCAGTTTTATGAAAATATTTGTGATAATGAAAATTTTCCAAAATGGCAAAATTGTTATTTGCATTCATTTTAAATAGAAGTTACCATTTATAAAGTAATCCCAATTTCAACTTGTAAAATTTAAAAAATAATTTTGAAAGGAAAAATAAATACTATCAGAATCTCTTTTTCTGATATTAAAGGTTTTCCATGGCATCTCACCTTATTTTTTCATTTATGTTCAAAACACGTATTCTAGAACTGTCATCAGTTTCATGATTAAATAGTCAGCATCCAAAAGGGAAAAAATAATTGTGCTAAGCATAGATCCTGACTATGCCTGAAGGATCAAGCACTTCACTGAATATATTGAGTTTATAGACTTCTTCTAAATCTAAATGGATGATCTCACATTGCTTTTTATTTAATACCTCACACTGGAAGAAGATACAGGACAAAGATTCTATTTTGTCTTCTGCCAAGGAGCTATCACACCCACATCTCCTAAGCTATCACCATCAATCTACTATGCCTTTTTTATCCAAGGACTCTTAATCCTTCCTTCTGTAGCAATTCTACTGTATATGGATAAATCAAAAATCACAGTGATAGAGAGAAGTCAGAATGAGAATACATTTCTAGCCTAATGGCTCAGCCTCTCAAAACCTTTCCACTATGGGGGCTCATTAAAAAAGTTCCACGTGGCACTTATTAATTAAATCTGCATAAACAAACTTTGTGCTAAAAATTGCAACTAGCAGCTTCTCTCCCTGTACAGAAACTTCAGCCATTAGGATGGATTTTTATCCTCACACTTCTGCATTCTCTCTGAGATAATTAATATGTAATTGTTTCATGCAAAGTAGACTATCTGAAACAAGACAATGGGAGCATTTCTGTCCTATGATATTTCAGAGGTTGGTACTTGAACCAGTGCTCAGAGAGTGGAAGGCTCACACCTCTGTCTGTCATCTCCTCAGAAGTTTTCTAATCATTGCATTTGCATACAGAAGGTTATGTGGGGCATTAGAAGAAATGTAATTTTCAATTCCAGCTCTCCCTCTTTCTTATTGGAAGCACAGAATACAGTTCAGAAAATTAATTCTATAGATTTTGACCATTTTTAAATCTATCTGTGATGAAGCCCCTCATACTTCAAGGGAGACTGGAAACCTTTAAATAGTGACCCAAAGGAATAGAGTGTTTGACATGAACCAAATTACTCAGATTCAATTTCATCAGTATAAAAGATTTAAGAATGTGAGAATATGCTTACCTTCAAATAACTATTGACTTAAAATAACTATTGACTTAAAATAACAGCATGCATTATAAACAGTAACCTCAGGAATAAGGATATACCTTGGCTGCTCATACATCTCAGCTGGATATTAGATTTTTTGAACACATAATTAGTCTCTGAAAAGTCCTCCAAATCTATAAACCTTGAAGTGTTCTCAAAGTAATATTTTTGTGCTCCTCCTGTTAAAGATGGCAACCAGAGTCCCTAAAACTTACACTCTGAGCCACCTCCACTTTTTCTAGCCAGAAAAAATGATGGGATCTTGTTTACTTCCTCCTCTGCTTCTATGTTCATTGCTTGTAATAGAATACTGAAATACCACACCTTACTGTGGGAGATTAAAACATTATTCTTCTCTTCTTCCTTGAAGCCGCTTAATTAACATTTCTACCAAACTGTTTAATTTATCCTACCTAAGGCTGGCTTCCTCTATTACAGCCTTCTAAACATGGTGATAAAGCTTCATACATAATATAATGAGAATTATTACATTCTCAGTCTCTTAAGTAACTCAAAACTATTGCCTACCTAATCAATTTTTAAAATAAGTTAGGGTTATTTATTTTTGGAAAGAATGGTCACAGACACTAACCTGTAAAGGCAAACTTCAGAGCTGCAAATTCTGAAGAGTCTTGTATTCCTAAACAGGGAATATGAGGGGTAATATACTAGGGTCTTGCTCAAGGACCTGAGCAAGTCAAATTTAGCATAATTAGTATTATGACACGTTTTCATATGAGATCTGCAAACATTAAACTTTGTCAAAGGTGCATTTTTGCATGGTGACTTCTGTTGGCTCTCCATTCAGTATCTGCAAATTCTCTTTGGGAACATTTACCTCTGCACAGATCTTCATGGGCAATATACAATGTAGTCAAGCACAACAGAGGGGAAACCAAGCTTGAACAGGTGCTTAAAAGAGGATCAGAGTAATAGAGTGCCTATCATACAAAGGATGAGTAAAAGTGCTTATCCTCCTTAAGTTAGCAAAATAGTGGCTAAGAAGACATATTGTAGTTAAGAAGACATATAATCACTCCCCATAAATAATTATGTTTGGAAAATAATTATATGCCATGAAAGAAGAAGGCCTACTTAGACTAAAGGACACTGCTGGCAGAAGAAAAATGTTATAAATTGTCCATGAATAAAATTAGGCTGGAGATCAAAAGTATTCTTAATGATCAGACAGCAGTGATGATCTGAAATAGCCTTCCAATAGCAATAGTCGGGTGAAGAAAAACAAAGTACTCAGAAACAAGTTCCCACTAAGATGGAGTCTAATCTGTTTATGAAAGTTATACAATTATATTGAGTAACAGAAATAGGCTCCAGTGAACAAAGAGATGTATTTTCTATCCTATTTTTCTGTTGCATCTAATTGCTCTGCTCAGGACTAAAAGTTCAGTATAACAAGGCTTATTATATTAGTGCTCCGGTTCTCTTCTTGATATGTCTCTCAGTGCCTAAAAAAGAACCTGTTTTACTAACTGTTATAGTTACACATATTTTCTTCCTCTAGATGTAAAGATATTGCAAAAGGGAAGACTTTAAAACCTGATTTATTTACCCAGTTTGGGAAAATCCAAAGGACTCTACATGTATTACTTAGGAATAAATCTACCATCCCGTATTATGCCAGCTAATTATTTTATTGTTCTCTTTAAAAAAAAAAAAAAAATGGTTGAAAGTCACAGCTATAAAAGAAAAAATAAAAGTAGGCAGCTTTGAGCATGAAATGCTATTAAATTAAATTTTTATGAGAACAGAAATATTGAAAAAGTGAGACCTAAATTTGTGGCCTCTATGGCAGAAAATTAGCTCTTGGGAGCTGGGGAAGAGAATGGGGAGAGGAGGTAGAGTGGGATTTTTTTATCTGCATTTTCTACAAAGATCCCTGACAAGAATATCTATTAACTGCCTAATTTGCATAAACCTTCCACAACTTAAGCTCAAGCCTTAAGCATTTAATTCTGAATTGTCTTATTCAGTATTTTTCAGCACCACATTTACTCTTCAATTCTCTCCTATTTTTTCCAGGCATACTGGTGGTGGTTATTTCCCTGTAACACTGGTTAAGACTATCCCTTATGAAGTTTTCTGGAGTGACTGAGGTAAAAATAAAAATGTTCTGATATTTTCCCCTGGGAGAGTGTGAGCAGTTTCTTTGGCTTAAATAGGCTTTAACTGCATCCCACAGAGTGATGCTTCATAGTGTATTATTAGTGTGATCAAAAAGAATGTTATGAGGAGAAGCTGAGCGCTAGCCAATGTTAAGCACCACATGCATATTTCTCATCTATATTTTACAAATTCAGAAATTTCCAAGTGGAGTCTGTTTTTCACAACACTGTCCTCAGTATTTTTGCTGGTTTTGCCTTGTTTTTTTTTTAATCAAATAATGTATAATATGTAAGGCTAACTTATTAAATTTACACGCTAACAGAATCAGATGCATGAATTGACAGATTCTGTGTTAAAAAAGGCAAGATATCTTCTGCAACCCACACAGTGGGTCAGCTGCAAAGGATTTTGTTGTGATTTCTAGACTGCTCAGTTTAACTCATTTTGAAGGAATATTTAAAATCTACTAGAAGAATAAGTGTCCATTTTTTTTTGATGATGGAAAAAGTGTAACTTCCTAAAAGATCCAATAATTCTAGTGCATATTTGGAAATTATTCTACCAATATTTTGAAAGCATTTTAATTGTCTTATATGCAAAACAATGAGAAGAAAACTAATTTTTCTTTTTTCTTAATTAAAAAAAAAAAGTGTGCCATGAGATTTGTATTTTGGGACTATGGAGATGACAAATGGGCATATTTCATTGCAACTCCTGTGCAATTAATCTGTCACCTAGTTTTCCACTGAGGTTCATTGCCACAGAGTAATCCTTCTTCTTCTTCATACAAAGTCTGATAATCCATTTTTCCTCATTATCAAGCTTGATTTCTTGTGGGATTAATTTTCCTGCATATTGTTTAGAGAACTGAATTCTAGTTGTAGCAATTACACGTGAGATTCTTTGGAACATCTGGAATCAAAATGCAGTGGGGCAAATTCATCCCTCAACCAGCTTTACCAGCATCACTACTGTTAGGCCAAAAATTAATTTGTCTCTCCAACTTCAGGATTAATACAAACAATGTTACTACCAGTCCCAAGTTATTGTCTGAAATAGCAATATAACCTGCTAGTCATCCTTTATTTTTGCCTTTTATGCTTGTAGTAAAAATCTTTGAAGTAATTTGCATTCACTGGAAGCCATGGAGGGTAACTGTTAGACCTGCCTTAAATACCTTAAATAAGTCCATGTCTCATAAAGAAATATTACTTTACTTGGTGAATCAAAAAGATGCTGCTTCATGGTGAGTACAGCTGAGTTTTTCAGGAAATTAATACAGGAGCTACACGTTACTGTTGGATGTAGATCTATATGTTGGAGTTGTTATAAAGGAATGTCTGCTCAAAGAGAATTAAAACTTTACAGCATGATAGTAAATCATTCATCTGACTGCTTTGAATAAAACTTGCATTTCCATTGAATTGTCTAAAAATATAATGACATGTTTTGCAATAATTTCAGTAGTAAAATCTTACAAACAGAAATTTCATGGATTAAGTATATATCTTTTGCATTTTAGAGTCGTTGAATATATTCTTCCATTATTATAAGACAATTTTAAATTAAGATATCCCATTGCAATCTAACCACAATTTACAGTAGCAAGTAATTAATTTTATTTTCTTTCTTCCATTAGTATTCTTCCAGTTATGTTTCAGAATACTCCATTTAAGTGATCCAATATTGCATATACACTGGATGTTGGAAGAGAAAGACCTTCATCTTTTTACTGTCTAATACTTCTCTGGAGTGTCCCAATCACCATGTTTGACTTGAGTTGGACATCTGAAGTCCTTAAGGACCCTGTGAACATGCTACATAAATGGGGAAGATTTCAGAGTCAGGTGTTATTTCCTTTAAATTGGTGAGGATATGAGATTTGCTCTGTCCCATACTAAGTCTAACAGTCTCACAAAGAAGCCATTAAACTTCTTGTTAGATATTTTTTTTCCCCTCCCCTTACATTTTAGTCTATTTTAAATTATGTTTTTCCGTGGTACTTCCTTCCATATATTCTTAACCTTTTTCTAGACTTATCTACTGCATAGATTTTCAAGTCCAAACATTTCATATAGGACACCTTGTGAAGGTGTTGACACATAGTTAAAGCAGACATTTTTAAATTAAAGTTCTCTGAATTTGTTTTCTAACTAAATAAGATGAGGTAAACAGGATATATAGTGAGGAACGAAGGATTAAAACAAAAAAATCAATCTCTTCTGAGGCAAACCTAATAACTGGCTCCAAAAGCTTTCATAAATTATTAGCTTTGAAATCACTCAAAGTGTCTGAAACATTGTATGTGTCACTGATGTACTTGAAGTTCACCTAAGTAACTGTATCATCAAAATGTGCCGACAAAAAATGCCAGCAGCTATGCCACCTTGCAATCAATCACTTATCTGTTTCAGAGTTAAAAAGCGTCAGAGGATGTAATTTCATCTGCTTCTGCTGCATACATTTAAATGTTCATATTCTTACTAAGGAAGGAAAAAGACTAAAAACATTTCTAAGTTCTGTTTCCCTTCAGCTGACTAACTTTTTTTTTTTCCCCGTAAAGCTTATGCTTTCTTGTACCTTAATAAAATGCATACAGAGAAAAATATGCTATATTTTCATGGGAATGGATGAGTTGTACAGTATTACTGTCTTTCAAGAAAGTTAAATTGTCTGTATAGTCAATGAAGAAATAGAGAATGGCCAAATATATGTTCAAGACTTTGCATAGTTGAGTACAAGGAAGACTGGAAATTTGGGTTTGGTGGTGAAAGCATAGAAATAAAATTTGCCAGGTAGAGGAAATAAAGTTGAATGTGTCAAGTAGAAGCTGCTCTTGCACTCCAAGGAAGGGCTCCATACTATTACAATTAACAGCTATTTGATAAAAATTGTACTTGTTTCATCAAGCACAAACAAAGGAAAAGCTCATTTGTACTTGGAATTTGACATTGTATTAACAACTACCTAGTTAATGCATCCATAACAATGCCAAGAGTACAAAAATAAGTAAGTAATTTTCAGGAAATAAATCCCCCTCAGTAAATCAGTTAATAGTCAGTATAATGCTTCATTTCTGTGCTCAGTAACAGGTATTAGTAAGCTATGCATCAAATTTCTTTCTTTCTTTCTTTCTTTCTTTCTTTGTTTCTTTCTTTCTTTTTCTTTCTTTCTTTCTTACTTTCTTTCTTTCGTTCTTTCTTTCTTTTTCTTTCGTTCTTTCGTTCTTTCTTTCTTCCTTCCTTCTTCATTTCTTTCCTTTCTTCTCTTTCTCCCTCTCTTTCCCGCTCTCTCTCTTTCTTTTCCCCCCTTTTTCCCCATGGACTTTTCCCTCCTCCCATTTCTCTCCATGAATACAGAGTACCAAAGTGCTTCCTGTTCTGAGCTACAGGACTCATGCTGGGTGCAGCTCTTGATGTTTGCTCAGCAAGGGCTAGAAGTAGGCAGCACAGTGAGTTAATGGAAGAATAATTTAAAGTGAACTTGGGCGGTTGAATAAAGGACCCACACATAGCGGTAATAAAGGCTTGCCTTTTCTGTTGCTGTTAGTAGCTGTTGATGATTTCAGACTTTTTATTTCAAAATCTATTTCAAATCAAATCTGGAATAGCTAAATCTATTTAACTCTTAGCTGTCACTCTTTTATAATTTCTATTAACGTTACTCTACGTGTATTGATGATAACTATACAAAGAATAATGAAGTACAGTTAAGAACAGTAACTTGGAATATGTACTTTTATTACTGTAGAGATTTCAATAAATTATTTTAATGTTTCTTTTGCAATAGAGCGTAGTATATTCATTAAAGGTCCTGAATAAATTGAATGACAAATGATATTTTTTTTCTTTCTATTAAAGAGACTTTTGACATTAACCTTTTGTACTCTAAACATATTTTAAGCATAGATTTTCTGATGAGATAGTGAAGATGGCATAGTCAATATTACTGTGGTCAGGAATCCACAGATTCTGCTGATATAGCATATCTTTTGCTTCACATAAACAGATACAGATTTCCATTTCAGAAAATTACTGTTTTTGTATAGTTGCTTAATCATTCCAGTACAGAGAAACCCCTTTTCCTTACTTGTTTATCCTTTGCCGCTACTCTTCTGCCACGTTTTTATTTTTCCTCAAGTCTCATTACAGAAAAAAAAAACCCCTCAAGTCAATTTTTAGTGCAAATAGGCTAGAAGAGAAATTAAATTCTTGCAGGTGAGGATAGAGATGTGCAGCTTACAGCTTAAAAAGAAGACAGTAAATGCAGAGATTTGGACAGGAAAAAGTAACAATTAATCTGTGGATGCTACTCAGTGCACTCTTTCCTGAATGCATGCATGCTTAAGATTCTCAAAACAATCCACAGTGTACAAAGGGCCTTCTCCTTTACCACGCCAGGCTGGGGAAGTCAGAAATTACCAGGAAGAACCTGTTGATAATGGTCTCAGAATTTTGCTGGTCTTGGGCAAAACAAACATGAGAGTGCAGTCAAAAACTTTAGTTGTGAGGAAAAATTAAGGGGAAATTTCAGCCGTCCCGGTAAAGTCTCTAACTTGGAACAAACTGTAAAAGGAAAAAAAGCTATAAAGAAAGATATCTTTGGAAATTACTAGTCCAGTAGGTTAAAAATAGCTTCAACAAGTTTCACAGAACAGGACATAATGTAAGAAATGGAGAATGAAATTATCAAACTGCTAATGAGTAGGTACAAGAGAGGTTGAGTTTTACACATACTCTTGCAATAAACTAGCTCATTTGTTACATGAGAGAAGGACCATGTTTGGGACTGAGGGGACACTGAAGCTATGGACTATTTGTTTCTCTACTGAAGTTCCAACAATTCTCTCCCTTAGCGCTGACTTTTTCTGTCCTAATGGAATGGCTGCTCCTCCCTAGGGATCTTGCTTGTGACTGGTTTCAGTAGTAAGTAATAAACATGCTTACATTACAGGGTTCTCTCAAAAGGACTTATGTGACTCGTAACCAACAACATAAAAATCATTTGCAAATACAGCCCAAGAGAGAAAATATATTGCTTTTTAACTTTTGATGTAAAGTGGTGGAAATGGGAATTCAGAACAATTTCCACAAAAATAGAAAATTTTGTGAATGAAAATGAAAAGACTAATTTTAAAAATTAACACCCAGAAAAGACTGGACAAGGTTGAACTCGTAGATTTAGAGTGAAGGTGGTTTTTTCTTGAAGAGTTGTGTACCATAAAAATGTGAGAATCAAATGAAACAACATATTCATCTGAATCTCTCTTGAAACAGAGGCACAAGAAAGAAATCATCTTCCTTATTTGATTACATCAGCACTCAGTTTTCTGAAGTTAACAGCTCTACTGCGTAAAACATCATCTCAGACTTTGAAAGGGATCTACTTCTGCTCTAATTAGCTGTGTTTTAGTTAAATATGTTATGTCTTTTACCATGAAATTTATGACATGCAGACTAGCAGCAATTATTTCTCTAGGGCTTTTTAAACCTAACAATTAGTATTTGCAATCACGGTCTTTATGCTCTGAGCTATATTATGAAAAGCATCAAATACTCCAATTGTACTTTTAGGGTTTTATGCTATTTAATGTATGCTTTTTTATTTTTGGCTTGATAAAAAAAAAAATAAAAGGATTTTCAAAATATGGATAGGAAGGTGCTAATCCAGACCTGAGTAGGCTAAATCTTATCCTGAGACATATCTACACATGTGGAAGAGATTATGGCTTTCAAGCCACAGGCAAAAACATCTATAGAAATGGTGATGTAGGAAAAATCAGAATACTAGATCCAGATTAAGGAACCAGGGCCCAAACAGGTAATGGGTTATATCCATGCCTAAGAGTAAAATATTTTCCAGTAATTTATTGGATTTTTCATTTAGAGTTCAAGTTCTCCAGGAAGGCTTTATAAGTGAATTCTTACAAAGAATATTGCATTTAAACATTAACTTTTCCTGTCTGTGTTAATAGACATCAAAGTCAATTTCCCTTTTATGTTACGAAAAGCTATGCTTACATTGAACTACTTTTAAAAAAGCATAAAAAAAGAACTTAAAAACTTTGGTGCCATCTCAAAATACATTGGCTATTTTTTAATTATCAAACTGCCAGTGTTTTAAAGGAGCTTTTAAGAGCTTGTAAGTATTGCTTGTTTGACTTTCTATGCAACTGAAGAAGAAAATTGTATAGAACACATACGAGCACAGCACAGTTAGCACAACTTTAAGCAAATCTTCTCCTTCACTGACACAGCTTACTCATGAGAGATTACTTCCAAAGGTCATTACTGGAAATAAATTCACTTGTAAAAATTAATCTGTTGATGCCCACATAGTAAGAGATTTCAATTATTCAACCATCCTATTTATTGCCTAAATTGTCATTTCGTATTCTTGCTGTTCTTCCTTAAAGAAGAAATATATTTTTACACACTTTACCTTCATATTTAGGATAAAGTATTAAAAAACCATAATTATTATTTATTTCCTATCCACTGGACAATTTAAGGAAACACCTGTGTATAATGTTCTACATTACTTGCTGAGATTTGTGAACTATTAAAGACAGCAATGATTCTTGTCCTAGGAAGACTAGATGAATGAAGTTCTTTCAGTTTCAGTACTGTAAACTCTTAAAAGTTTGCTTTTCAACCCTGTGTGCTATTTGCCAAATTTTTATAGCTTTTGGGTCTCTTATTGGATTAGCTTCAGGAAATGAGGAATGTCAAGGTACATCCAAAAGTATTGCAGGACAAAATATACTAACTTGGTTAGTTTAACTTCAAGATAAGAGGAATGGCATTTTGCCCCTGGAAAAATCTTCTTCCCGTAGAAAAATTATTGTTGTACAAGCTCAGTCCTTATTATTATCTTACTAAATTAGTATTATATTGAAAAGAAATAGTAATAAAATATAATTTTTAATTAAATTTGACTGTGACTCTAACATGCCACCACAGGTTCTTAGCCTGCACCTCTAACCTTGTTACAAGGGCCTCTAAGCAGTCAAATATTAGTTTAGACTCTAATATTTGAAGTTGCAGCAAGAATGATATAGATACAATATTTTTCTCACCAGTCTACAAAAAGGTTAAAAAACTTTGAGTAAAAAGTCCTATACTGTTGGTGTATCTGTTGGTCTTAAATCATCATACAATTTGATATCATCAGCAGTTTGAATTATAATTTACATTTCTTCCAAAAAGAAAGCTGGAAATCTTTTCAGCATATCAGTATGGATAAATTTCAAATCTGCTAAGATTAGAGTAGTGGAAAAAGCCTACTCTTCAAAAGATATTTCTCCTATAGACAGCAGCTTCACAATAGCTAGTGTGGCCTATGTTTTGGATTTGTGCTGGAAATAGTGTTGATAATACAGGCATGTTTTAGTTACTGCTGAGCAGAGCTTACACAGAGTCAAGGATGTTTCTGGTCGTCACTCCATCCCTCCAAAAAATGCCTACTGCTTTATGGTTTAGTGGTTTATTTTTTAAGTTTTATATCAAGTCATTTCTATCTCTATTAAAGGATGTTGTAGCTGTACTTTTTACCAAGACTCTTTTTTCCCTCCTTGTTTGAGGTTAAAAAGCAAGGTTTGATCATAGGACAGCAGTTATGCACAAGAGCATGAACTAATTTTGCTCTATGCTAAATTAGAAGGTTTCTCATGCCTTGTATTCCTGCTTCTTGATTGGCAGGATATCTATTTCAATTTATTATTTAGAATCACCTCTCTACTGTATGTGAAATCTACAGTTTTCAAAAATAAAAATTCAATTTAATGTCATTTTAGCAAGAAAAATGGTACATGTGTAAAAGTTCTGTGGCCATATTCATCTGAAAAGATCACTAAACTTACTCTGTTCAAGGTACAAGTTTTCCATGTGTCAAAACAACTACTACATCATCTATATTAAGGTCAGAGTTCTTGCTATCTAGGCTTCAGCCATTATTGTTTTGATAAGAAAGCAAAATAAATGATGAGCAATTATTTTAAGTTCAACTGGAGAATTTGAAGCCTCGTTTCTACATACCTACAATTCAAACATCAGGTAAAATCCTAAAAGAAGTGACAATGTTTGACTGACCAAAAAAAAAAAAAAAAATAAAATTTAGCTGATTTAATCTCACCCAGCAAAGGCTGGTGATTATACTGAGTATAATAGTAAGAGTAATGTGCTCAAACTTCCACATGGCTAGTTTCAGACAAACACATCCTACTCCTCCAGTCCCTTAGTATTTTTTATAATCATAACAAAGCATTGGATTCTATGTATTTTGCTTTCAGGTCTCCTCAAAGTCTTCATACCTTTCTGATTTTCTAAATAGTTTCAATACAAACAGCAGCAATCTGTGTAGTAATGTTTGTTCTGATCTTGCAGTATTTTTAACGTTCAACTCTAATGGATCTGATTTTCACTTTTAAAATTTTCTTTTGCTTAGGACAAGTTCAGTTTGTTTGTGCATAAGTAGTACACAAAGGTCCTTTATACAAAAAGAAAGGGAGAGCTATAGTACAAATAAAAGTCATAGACTTCTGTATGGATTACTCCTAATAATGCTTATTACAGATAGAAAAGTGACATCAGGCCCGTATTAGGTGACTCAGTACCAGACACTTCACATCAGTTACAGAAGCTTACATCAGAAAGAGAATTATAGAACCATTTTTTTAAAAAAACAAAACAACAAACCAAAACCCACAGGATTAATGACACAGAAAGAAGATACAGTTTTTTTAAAAAACAAGCAATGAATTTTAACAGAGCAGTTGGCCTTTCTGGACATGAATGTTGGAGATCCATGTTTGAACAGTTTAAGAGGCAGCCTTGCAGCTCGGATAACAATAGGGGTCTGCCAAACTAAGTCATGGCAATTATCCGCACACAATCAGTTACTTTTCAACTCTGCTACAAGTCAAGGGGCTGCATGTTTCAACACTTCAGTTCCTGCCCTGTTTTCTCCTCTAAACCAATTTTTAATTAATGGTTCCAATCAGTTGTGTTTGATGTGCTACACAGAAATAGGCTTTATAAAATACCCTGCACTATATGACTAGGATTACAAGGACCATATAAATTAAAAAATTAAACATCTGCTTTGGGAATATACTTCCTAACACATAAACTAGAACTTTCAGTGCCACAGGGACTAAACACACCTTTCAAAGCCAAAATGAACACTGATAAACTTTCAAGGTTTGCCAGGTCTGCAGGGTTCTCTATCTGAACAGATGGATTGGTTGGTACAATTTAGAGTTCTGTCTCTTTTTTTTTTAACATTCCTTTTTAACAGTATGCCCCCTACCCTGTAAACAAGCCTCTAAGCACAGAAAACAAAAAAAATGTGTTTAATGGCCCCCTGTTTGGTTTCATTATTTACACCCTTCACATGTACTTTGCCAGCTGAGTAATGCTCTTTGATGATTATATCTCCAAAGAACATTGCTGTGATCACGTAATATGCTGTGGAACCATAGATAATCAATCAAAAGGACAGCAACAGAGAAAGCAACTTTCTGACTTTTTAAAAACTGATTTAGTTCTTATGAAAATGCAAAATTGACGGCTTTGGGATTGGAATAATCTTTTAAAAGATGAATAGGAATGGTGCAAATTATAAAGCATTAAAGCAATGTGTTCTGGCCCTG
Organism: Polioptila caerulea; assembly: GCA_013397295.1. Taxonomy (NCBI): domain Eukaryota; kingdom Metazoa; phylum Chordata; class Aves; order Passeriformes; family Certhiidae; genus Polioptila; species Polioptila caerulea. The sequence continues at coordinate 486,153 of VYXF01011005.1, forward strand.
AAGGGATGACTTTTATAAGCTGAAGACGTCTGTCTCCATAGTCCAGTGAGTCAAAGTCCTGACACATTTCTTGATTACTAGCACGGGAGCACCCTGGTAGTGGTTTTGTGGTACTGGCATTAGAAAACTGGGTGTTCTGGGAATACAGACATCACTAATACATTTCATCTACTGTAAATCAAGGGGTTTTTGACACCCTGAAGCTGGTGAAATCAAAACTTGTGACCTACTGTCCTCAAGAGGTGAAAATACTTATACCACTAAACATGATCTCATATGGCAATAAATATATTTGGAATTTGGTCTAGTTTAGCTTTGAGTTACTATTTATTTACATGAAGAATTTGTATTGCTACTACCAAAACTGATACAAGGCTGTGAAAATGCATACCTTATAGGCTTATTGGATGTAACCCAATATGAATCATAAGGATTGATGATTCATCCTTACAACAATATAAGTGTAAGAATAAAAAATATACATCAAAATAAATTTACAGTGATGCTTCATACTAGAGAAATTTAGTCATTACTATTGCCACTAGGACAACTTACTGAGTTTCATTTAATAAGCATACTCCTGAATATTTCTAGCTATCCATGCCTAAATTTCATTTAAAAATTTTCTTTCTTTTTTATACTTCACCCCTTTAATTGTATTTTGTTCTTCTTGTCAGGAAGATTTAGGGCTGAACAGTCACAGCTGCAGCTATTCACAATTAAAAATCAAAGTGGTATATTAATTGAGATGAACTTCTTCAAAGCTTCACTTGGTTTTAGTTTTTCTCCAACTATTAACAGATGTGTTAGTAAAACTGGTAATGTCAATAAAAGCCATGGATCTACAATTATGATAATGACACAAAGTATTTTGGGGAAGCAGACAAATGTCTTTTTTTTTTTTCCCAAAATTAAAGAATATAAAAGGTACTAAGCATAGGACTTGAATCCAACCCTTTTGGAACCTTAGAAACAGATGTAATTTTGGGGCAGTGTTACTTGTCAAACTTGCTGGTTTTTGAAGCCAAAGGTCCCTAAGAGCCTAGATCTGTCACGGTATGTTAGGGAATTAATGCTCATACACTTTGAAATAATTTGTGATTAACAGAATCATCCCATGGGTCTCATCCATTTTTTAAGAGTGATACCTTTCATGGTTTAGAAATGGTATTCCTCAGTTTAGTGCCCCAACCATGACTCCAAAACCAGATGCTGCTCACTCTGCCCTTCCTGCTGCCTTTTTCCCCTTCCTCTCCCTGGTGCATGGGATGGGAGAGGACTGGAGGTACAAAAGACAAAGATCCCATGTTGCAGTAAGAAGAATTGACAGCAAAAGCAATGAGATAAGAAAATGGACAGTAACAGCAATTGTATTAATGACAAGTGCACAAAATGGAGAATGGAGAGCTTGACCTGGCCACAGCCGTGGCACCCAAACTGCTCCCTACGGCTCGGGACCGGAGTTACCCTTGTGCTCTGTCTGCCATGCTTGCTCCACTGGAAGGACCCCCCTCTCCTGGGAAGCAAGAGAGTTGCTTTGCCCTTCCCCTGGAAATATTGCCTGTGTCCCAGCTACCACCTCCCTCCCAATCATGCCCCCCTCCCAGCTACTGCAAAAAATTAGCTCTGTCCTGCACAGTACCACAGGTGTTTGTGGTCCTGTGACCACGCAGTGATAACTGAATGAATGGAATGTAAGAATGCGTATGGTGTCACAGTAAACTTGTGTTTTCAGACTAGCAATGTTTGCATCTTTATTACTGCAGATTTCACAGGACACATACTAATGTAAAATCACACTCAATGATTAAGCTAAAAAGCAATCACCTCACCTCCCCTGCACTTCTTTGATAAATTAGGGAGCAAAAAGCAACCTGTTGGGAAGATAACTGGCATAGAACTATGCTGCATGGAGAATCTGAGCTCACTTCATACCTACTTTTATCAAGTAACATTTGTGACTGATTTTGCCTATTTCAAGTTGTAAAATTGTCACCTATGGCATTAGGTTTCTTTTTGGAGACTTTTTAAAAATGGAAATTAGCCTCTCTGGTAATATAATGTTTAGATGTTTTTGTACCCATGATAAACTAGATACCATACAGATCACAAGCAAAACAATAAAACTTCTGTTGAGCTGACCTATCAGTGAATTTTACATGTGAGTGGGATAAGAAAAATAATTGATTATTTAATTAATCTGATAAGGGAATCACTAGACAAAAGAAATTGGGAATTAGAAGTCTAGGTAGGGCTTATGCTCAGAGAAGCCAAGTGAAAGAAAGGAAACATAAGGAGTTTCTTAAATTAATATGACTTTAAATGCAAAACTCTCAAGATGGAGTATGCTTAGTATTAGGTGTTTATTATTTTTGTAACATATCTTGGTTATAGGAACTAAAGTGAAACATACTTTGGGAAGGTTTCTGGAACTTATCCAAAGCTCAAATCTCTCCCTCTTTCCACTAGTCTCTTCTCACTTCTGTCTCTGAAGAAGTAAGATATAAAACCAGAATGGTCACAACACTTGCTAGCTCTGGAAAGTCTCTATTAAAGTTACCTCTATACTAAGCTACCTGGAAAGTGCTAGAGGAGGATGGATTGCACATAGATGTCAGCAATAAATCCAGTTTTCCAGGATCTAGTATCTCAGCAGAGAGAATACATGTATGCCAGCCAGTGAGCCAGAGAAGCAGAAACAGAAATGGTGACAAGAGTCTGTGCAGCTCCAGTGTACCACAAAACACACAGGTGTGACATGATGAAATCTGAACAATGCATTTGTGTGAATGTCAACCACATTGCCCTTTTATATTGGCTATTCAGCCTGTGTGAAATTCTGAGAGGGCATACTAACTGATCTTTCCATATCAGTTATCCACAAGAAGAAATATAATTATGGTTGAGCAGAGTAGTGTGCCTCCTTCAGTATTCACCACTTGCATTTAAAGAACAGTACAGTTTATGAATATAAAAAATTTTGTGCCCATTGTTTATGTGCTTTTCTTTTCCTGAAGAACAAAAACATTCTATGCAGTCTCTTTTTTCTTTCGTTGTGTGTCAGGTTTCTTTCCTTTTGAATCAGAATTTCAAAGTACTATATAAATGCAATTTCAAACTGCTTTTATAAGAAAACAATTTCAAACTATTTTTATGTACAATCAAGCAAAGCATATGTGGTTTGCATAATGGGTCGCAAGTAAATACTGAAACTATGATCTTTATAAGAGATACTGTTGTTGAAAGTAGTAAGTGGTATGATTGTCATACAAAAGAGTAAGAAAAAACCAAAGCAAACCCCACTCGGCATAAGAAAAGCTGGTGAGTGACAACAGACACACACAAATGTAATTCACAGTAAGTCCTACAGGACATGGCTTGAGTGCTTTAGAGTCACTCAAGCAGTATATTACCAGGGTCAGAGATTCAAACAGATGAATCCTGCCTTGGACCATGGCTGCTCAAATTGTGCCTTTTGATTGATTCTGAAGCATTCAGATGAAAGGCCCTAGTGGCATATGCTTCCCATTCAAGAAACCTATTTTTTGAGCTGTTAAAAACTACAGAGAGACATGAGTAAACATGGTAACACATGCAGCACAATTTAAAGTGTGACTTTAATTCATGTTTTAAGAAGAAAGCTTTAAAACTTCCTGAGATGCCCAGGGCTTTCATGTTCAAAATGCGCTGATGTAAGATCAGTATAAATGGAGTCTTTAGTGTGTGGAATTTTCAGTGTGACAAAACAAGGGAAACTTATTACCATTACATAATTTCCACAATACCCAGCTTTTGAGAAATAAACTTTAGCCTATGCAATTTTGCTTTATTCTTATCTTTGCTTTCTTGAGCTAGCTGATATCATCACTTCTTTCCAGGGGTAAATTCTGCTGTAGCCAGATTCTCATCTACTTTTAACTCAGTATGTACAAATTTATTTGTGGCTGCTTTTTAATCCGTACTTTTTTAGTTATCTGCTCTATAATTCCACTGAATATTTGACATTCTTCAAGGAACTGTTGTGGAGAAGTAGTTTCTTACTGGTAGAAACATGCCAAAAAAGTCAGATCATAAAGTCATAGATGAAAGTGAACAAATATTTTCCCCATTTTGCCACTACCACATAATATCAGTCTTTGTAGGCCACTGTTACGCATACCTTGTCTCAGCAGAGACAGCATTAGGCAAATCATAGAATCATAGAATTACAGAATATGTTGAGTTGGAAGGAACTCAACCAGGACCATCAAAATCCAAGTCCTTGCCCTGCATGGGAAATTCCAAGTGCCTGAGACCATTGTCCAAACTCTGTCAGGCTTTGTGCTGTGACCATTTCCCAGGGGAGCTGGCTCCAGTGCCCAACCACTCTCTGGGTGAAAAAGTTTTTCCGGATATCCAACCTAAACCTTCCTTGACTCAGCTTCATGCTGTTCCCTTGGGTTGTGTCACCGGCATGGGAGTGAAGAGATTGGTACCTGTCCCTCCTCTTTCCCTTACGAGGGTGCTGAAGACTGCAATGAGGTGTCCCTCAGTCTCTTCTTCTCCATGCTGAACAAATCAAATGTTCTAATTGCTTACAACTGTTAGATTCTGGGTTTTCAGGTACTTGTCTGAATCATTCTCCCTAAGGATGTCAACTGAATCAAGTCAAAAAATAATGATGTATTTTATTGTTCTTGTTGGGAAGTTAGACTGCCAAGTGGTAGCCAGTCATTAGAACAAACAACCAACTCCTTCCTTTAACAGTCTCCTGTTCCAGGTGTTATATTCAGCCCGTGTCTGGGTTTACATTTACATATATATATATATATACACACTCTAGTTGCTATTTGAATTGGAAATGGTTCATCGAAAGTCTGTGTAAAGTTGTTCAGCTGTCCCCTTCCCCCCATTTTCAGTCATAATCACAAGAATTGTGCTCGCAGTGCCTCATTATCCATTTTTGTTGTTTCATTATCATTTCATCCTCAGGGAGTGGAAAAGGTTAATGCAAGACCACCTCTCCTGATTATATGTGTCAGGCTATCCTACAGATGATGCGCTGAAGTCATGGAATAGCAACTCTGCACCCTCTGGTGTCAGACCTTTCTAGTGTGGTCTGGCGTAACCGCTTAGATAGGGATCAAGAACAGTTATGGGAAAGAAAAGGCAATGAAACATGTTAGGGAATAGGTTAAAAATTGCAGTGGAAAATTACATTTCTTGTAACTTTCTTTGACCCATTTATGTATGGTTCAAGCATTCCAGCTTGGTATGGAAGTCTACAGCTTGTAACAAGATAAATCAAGGGCATCCTTTTGTGTTACATTTCAATAGTCATTGGAATAAATTCCATCTGCCTTTAATTTTTTTGGATAGTTCAGTATTTTTTTATAAGTACATCCTGAGTTTGCTGTTTTATGCTTTATTTTGAAGAAATTAGTACTTGCTTGTGAATATTATATAACTCATTACAAAAATAATTAAAAAAATGCCAAATGTGTACAAACAAATGTCTCATTCCAATATCCAGATCACAATGTTTATTCTGTTTTTTATTTTCTTTCACTTTAAGTTCTGTAAGTAGCATTGCCACTATGTCCAGATGACTGATGTAGTGTTCAACAATTCTAAAATAAGAGTGGAAGCTGTTTTTTTCAGAATCCTTCAAAGTTAAGATTTCAATCAAAAAATGAAAAATCATAATAGAAGTACTCCCTTACTACACTCACGGGTGAGATATACTGGACCATGAAACATTTTAATGGAACAGTGCAGAAGCATTTAATTTCCACTTTAGTGGAAGGACAAATAAACTTTTACCATGATTTCTCTTGCCAACCTTGTCAGTGTTTTGTGATCAGCTGACTTATCTTTGGGAGGTACGTGTCTTGGTCTTGACTACAGAAGGAAAACCACATGCCTCACTTTCGTCTGCCTTAAGTTGGGTTAAATGAGTCTTACCCTTGAATATACACAGAAAATAAGATCAGGAGATCTGCATATGACCCCAAATTAGCCACAGATGTTATGTGATTTTGATTTGATATTGTTTTGTCTCCACAGTTAAAATTGGTAAGTTGGAGAAATGGAGTCATACTTGTCTAAAAGTCTGGCTTACAGTGGGAATAAATTATTATTGTATGAAAATAGTAATCTATCAAAAACACTGTAGGAGGTTGAAATAAAACTAATGGTTATTTAAAAATGAATGCTATGAGATGCACTTATGGAGGTAAACTAAAGATGCCTACTAGAAGCACAGCTTTACAGAGTGATAATAAACAGTAACTAGAACTACTTTGCAAAAAAACCCTGTTATAACATCTTGCCTTGTGCAAAAAGCTTGCTTCTAATGGACAAAAACTTTTTCAAAACATCATTTAAACATGATTCACATTACATAAAAAGCATTTGAGGGTTTTTTTTAATTTTTATTTGTGTTATGCAAGAAGAAATTGTTGCCATTAAGGGAGAATAGAAGATTTATGATAGACAAATGGGACCCCACATCCTTTTTTTTTCTTAAACTTCATGATTATATTCAGTGAGGAGAGTTAGTATTTTTTAAACTCTTTGCTCCTTCAGGCCAATGACTTAAGAATGCTATGCTTGTAACCACAGATATAGCTATGATCAATTATTTAAAATGCCTTTCTCTTCTCCCCCACCTTCTGTTTTTTTTGGTAGAATTCACTGTAGCACTCACTCATACCCTGCTGGTACAAATCAGTTTTCACAGAGAGAAGGTGATTTACCACTGGATGTGCTTGGCCATCTGCAGTTTTCCAGGCTAAATATTTTCTGCAATTCTCCTTTGGCACTTCTAGCAAATATTTTATTTCCTTCTATGCTAAACACATTTGTGGGGTTGACAGTTAGTCCTTATTCCACAAACTCTTAGATTGACCTGAAGTTGTTTCTTACGAGGAATTTTTCCTCTCTACCTGTTTAAATGATGACACTTCTAGCAGCAGGTGATTTTCTGGATTAAAAAGAAGTCATTGATGAGTACTGACCTCCTAGAGATTCAGAACAAACCACACAGTTTTAAATTTCCTAGGGTTGCAAAGTGAAAAAGGGAACTTGTTCTGACAACCTTTACTTCCAGCAGCTTGCTGCTGCTGGGAACAGCTAGCAGCAAGAATTTCAGGGGAATGGATATGCCAGGATCCATAGCCTGCAAGTTGGTATTATGTGGGCAAAGGTGTGGAAATGTGGTTGGACTAAAAACTTGTCAGTTTGGTGGAAGAAAGGGAGCAGTATTTCTATTACCATATGTAAGGATAATTGAAATAAAAAGACTTCAATGTTGTGCAAGAAGTGAAATGGGAGGATGCAGGAACTGAATTTGCTGCGTTCTCTGTTTCAAATTTAATCAGCAATTACCCCTTTATGTAGCCATAGAACCAAGAGAAAGTACAGATGAGAAGATCATCCAAATGAGGAAATGTAAGTTGTTTTGTGGTTCTGAGTTGGGTTTTGGTTTGTTTGTTTTTGTTTTTTTTTTTTTTTTTAAGTTCTTATACTGCTACATACAGATCTAAGGGTTAAATAGATCTACAGTTGTTATTCTAAAGGTAACTGGCTAGAATGTTATATCAAAGAGAACACACAGTATCCTTGATATTTACAGCATACTATTGAATAAGCAGCTTTGTATCTTTTTTCTTTCTGTTCTAATTGTCTGGCAAGCAATGCATAGGAGCAGAACAATAGATTCCCTAATGTTTAATAAAAAAAATGCCCAGAGTATGGAAAACATTATTAATAGGATATGTAGCAAAATACTTGAATACAAATAGCATTTGTATTCAAGTTGCATGTCTAATTATATTTTAGAAACATTGACATTTACATTCCTTAGTGAGGAATACCCAGTTTGAAATTTTACCACAGAAGCTAATGACCCTATTAACTCTAATTTGTTTACTCACCAGTCTGGAACAGTTTCTTCCACAGGTACCCCTTTGATGTTCAAAATTAAGCTTCCTAGAGGCTTGAGAAATTAAATGCTAAAGGAGGTCAATTATCCAACAGTTGCCTTAAAGATAAGGACTGCCCCTCCCACATTGTTTTAAAATTATTTTTTCTGATGAACACAAAAAACCCCCATGATTGCTAAACGCATGTCAGGCTCTCCCACAGGTTTGCTAGAACATAATAGGCAGTTCTAACTTTGGTCATTTAGGAGAGTGCCTAATTATATCAAGCAATACAAAGACATGACTTTTTTTTTTTTTTTATTATACTGAGATTTAATCTTTAATCAAAGTGCAAATGTAATTAATTATTATTTCATAGTCTGTATTTTTGAGTTTTGAGTTTGCATAATATCTCAAATATGACCTCCAGCAGCTCCTGATTAGCATGAACCACCTGCTATGGCAAGTTTAATTTTTGTATTTATACAGAATACACTTAGTCATAGGCTTACATTTATTACTAAGTTGTTTGTTCTGCTTAGTACTGAACATAACTACAGTATGGTCCAACCACTGTAGGATCAATCTTAGAAAAGGTAATAATGTTTTTTATTTGAGAGGAAAAATAAAAAAGGGTCTGTTCTTCAGCTACAGTGTAAATAATTAAAAAAAAACCCAACAACTTGTGATAGTCAGCTCAGCTTCTTTTGCAATTATGACTGTTATCTCTGCAACCATGCACCAAAAAGGATGGGGGCATGGTTTCAAACCCTGAAGACATCAGAGGATTTCAGCTCCTTAAGATATTTCCCTGAATGAAGCACTGCATCCCACTGAATTCTTAACTAACAACAGAACATAAACCCAGAGATTACCACTAATCATTTCTTGCTAGATACAAGAGGTAAAAACTGGCACCTCATATAAAGAGAGAACAACAATTTCCAGAACAGGGCCGATGGTAAGGGACCCCAGCATGCAGCTGGGACACCTATGGCTGGGGAGGCTATAATGAGTGCAACCCAGACCTTGCAGAATGCCTCTCTGCAATATGGAGCATGATCCTTAACAAGTCATCAAGGACCTAGTACAGCAAAAAACTCCTGCAAATTTCTGCTGGCACTGAGTCAGAATAAGACTGCTCTTCTAAAGCACAGAGATATGGTATAAATCCAGTAAAAAATCACCAAACTAAAACATGCACCCCTAGTCCCCCCCCTCCAACAGCAAAACCCCTCAGAAGAATTCAGAAGACAGCAATACTTTCTCCAGCAAAAATTCTCTGTGTTTAAAGAGCCTCAAGAGGTGCCAGATGGCTAGCCCCTTTTCCTGTCTTTGTAAAAGAGCATCCAGTATGTTCAGCCTTAATTTGGTTCAGAGTTTTCTGGTGGATGGGACAAGTCAGTTCTTCCATCGTATTTTGATGAGAAGAATATTTATCTTCTGACAATATCATGTGTTGGTGGTATGGAGAATCACATCACTATCTCTCTTCAAAAGAGTTATGAATCCAAATCCAGCTACAACTAGTGGGTGAATGACGTCCTTCTGAAAATGTTAAGTAAATTCTGGGAAATCAGGCATGAAAATGAACTGCAGATAAGGAAACATAAGGCTAAGGGATTCTGAGAAACCCTTCAGCTCTCATACAGCAGCTGGTGGTTGTGAGAAAGAAAGCGGTTCCCTGTAATATTGCAGTGCCATAAGGAATCATGTGGGCTGTATCGATTCCATCCTAAAGACTGCAGAAAATGACAGGCACATGTTGATATTCCATCTAATTTAAAAAAAAAAAAAAAAGTATACCTATATGTGTATATAATTGTGGTAAAATGCAAAAAGGGGTATATACAGTATTAACAACAAATGGAAGATCCCAAGGCAGGGTTTTTTTTGGATTTGAGAGCTGATGAGGTTCCCAAGAGAATGGAATTTTGCTCTGAATTCAAAAATTGAATTTGAATTGTTCATATTTTGGGATTTAAGGGGATTTTGGAATACCAAGTTTCAAGGACTATGGAACCTCTTCATCTTGTGAGAACAGTATCTGGTTAAAGGTTCTCTTTAATTGTATGAATTGTATAAGTGAAAAATAACTTAATTCCATGCGTGAAAAAGATCTATTTCCTTCCTTCTTAATAAAGATCATAGTTCAGTTAGTTACAGATTTTTTTGGCTCTTGAATAGAGTTATTTCAGTTTTTATTGAACTCAAACTTCCTTGTGTAATGACAATGTGAGCAAAAAAAAAATTGTTTTCCTAATTTTGCACCAAGTAGGAGATCAAGTACAACAGCATGTTACACTGTTGACAATGGAACCAAAATACCAGGGTGATGTGAGGTAATGATCTACAGAATTTATTTGAAATTCAGTAAATGTCATTTTCATTCCAGATTGGATACCTTCTGCTTCTTCAGAAAACCCTGAACTAGGAGTGATTTGAAGTGTGACTATCAGAAATATAAAATTTCTAGGAACTTCAATATGTTGTGTTTCCTGCTGCTTAGATTTAGCTCAACATCTTTAAATCTTAGTGGTTCTGGAAGCCTACCTGTATGGTAATCTCATGAATGCCAGTGCATAACCTGATAGAATAATATACAGAAAATTTGTCTTTTTCTCTGCAGTTTCAATTTAATTCTTCTTTGTTTCTATATGAAAGGAACAGCTTCATAGCATTCCATCTTTTACTGAAAGTCTTATAACTGAATAGATTTTAAATTACTTACAGAGTATCTTAGTATACTTATAAACTCTGGAATAATATTGACTGTAACATAGTAATATAGTATTCAGAGAATGGGAAAGTAAACTAATAATTTGCTGGACAAGTAAAGAAAAACTGCTATATTCCTTTGCAGGTCTTAAATTTATAGTTATCGGACCAGGGACACTTCAAAACACCACAGTTTCCAAAATATCTTCTTGTTTTCAAGGAAGTTGTGACCATCATTAACACTTCAGGTTGATGTGAATTCTCTAGGATAATAGCTGCCTTCCCCTCCTCTTTTAAAAGCATCAACTTGTGTTTTACAACCTTGTTTATGTTTCATTTTTTCCTCTTCAGTAAATAAAATTACTCCCTATAAGTTGTTCTAGAAGATTTCCTAGCATACATGGGCTCAGTAGCATATAGGAATTTCAAATATAATTGAATCTGGCCAAGGATATCAGAGACAGGAGGAAGGACTTCTATAAGTACAGAGATGAAAAAGGAAGTTTAAAGAAAATGAATGCCTGCCACTTCAAGTTCAACGACACATGGGAGAGGCTGAGGTATGGAATGCCTTCTCTGCCTCTCTTTACAAGGAACACTGTCCTTCAGGAAACCCAGGTGTAAATATGGAGCATGGTAAGTATATCCTTGGTGGAAGAGGATCACTTCAGGCAGTACTTAAGGAAGATGGATGAGGGCTCTGATGATATGCACACATGAGTACTGAGGGAGTGGGCAGATATCATTATGAGACCACTCTCAATAATCTTTGATTAATGATAGAGATTAGTGGAAGTAAATGTAGCTCCTATATTTGAGAAGTGCAAGGAGGAGAACCCAATGAACTACAGGTCAGTTGGCCTCACCTCAATCCCTGAGGAAGTGATGAAGCAGGTAATAATGGAAACCACTTCCAGGCACATGAACAACAAGAAAATCTTCAGCATGGTTTCCCCAAAGGGGAAGTCTACTTGATGACCTTCTATGACAAAATGACTTGTCTGGTAGATGAGGGGAGAGCCTTGGATATTGTCTTCCTAGACTTCAGTAAGTCTTTCAACACTTCCTCCTGTAAGATCGTTTTGGAAAGACTGTTGAACTGTGGGCATGAGTCCACAGTGAGGTGGCATTGTTGAGGCCATGTACGGAGTACTGTGTCCAGTTCTGGGCTCCTCACTACAAGAGAGATATGGATACTGTGGATAGAGTGGAATGAAAGGCCATAAAGATCATTAAGGGATTGTAACATCTCTCATGTGAGGAAGAGCTGAGTGAGTTGCACAAAGAAAAGCCTCAGGACAGGATCTCATCAAAGAATGTAAATGTCTGAAGCGAGGATACAAAGATGGAGTCAGGCTCTTTCCAGTGGTGTACGTGACAGGATGAGGGGCAGTGGGCACAGACAAACATAGGATGATGCTCTGTCTAAACATAACAAAATGCTTTTTTTTTGCTGTGAGATCTACTGACTACTGGAACGGGGTACCCAGAAAGGTTTTGGACACTCCATCCTTGGAGATATTCAAAAGTCAGCTGGACATGGTCCTGGGCAACTTGCTCAAGGTGGTCCTCCTTGAACAGAGGTTCACACAAGATGTATTCCAGAGGTCCCTTTCAACCTCAACCATTCTGTGATTCTGTAAAATACATGCCCATTTAGATATTCCAGAACTAAAAATTAGCAGAAGTTCACAATGAAGTGAGCATGTCTGTGTTTATCTCACTCTGGAAACTTCAAAACTACAAATATGGAATCAATTGAGAGCACCATGTGTGTGTCTCAGCATGCACTAGCCAGTAATGTGCTCAAAAAAAACCCCCAACAACCAACTACAAGCCCAGACCTCATGTGTTCTTCAGGCCTTATCACAGGAATTTAGAATCTTTCAAGCCTTTATTGATGACAGCTTTATAGAAAAGTTAATATACTCTATACAGCAATTTTCTTTCTATAGCTCCTGGAAGTATATGGGATGATTCAAAACAGACAACCATTCTCTTCCTGGTGACAAGATAGGCAGTGATTTAGCTCCTCAAGGTGCTTCACAAGGCTGGAATGATTCTCACCTTGAAGGACTAAATGACTGCAAGTTCTGGTAGGCAATATGAATAAACTATAATAATGTTACTAATATGGAAATGTATACAGAGTTCTCACCCATTCATATGGTTGCACAACAGCCTTCCATGCAGACTCTGCTGCCTATCCCTTACCAAAGATCTTCACGTAGCAATTTGGACTTGGCCCAGATAGAGGGTGTGTAGGAGAATGTTTCAAGGCTCTTTACAAGGCAATGACCAGTTATTCGGTTTTCCAGCATGTAACAGCTAAATAATACTCCTCCTACTTTGTACAATCTTTTCTTTCATAAACTTCCATTGGTCTAAACATGTATTTGTGCACACATACACACACAAAATCCCACATAAAATATGCTGAGATTCTCAACAGCTAAGAAGCAATAGGGGCAACACTGTCACAAACTGAGGAAAAACAGTTTTCATTTAAATTGTCCCAGGTCTCAAATTTTGCTCAAACTCATATTCTGATAGGGTGCATGAGTATTTCCAGCTCTTGTTCATCACTTGCTGTGCTTGGAAGCAGGAGCTGACAATGAAAGCACCTCCTCAACAAAAATTATTGCACCACTGCTCTTCATTTGAACAAAAAGAAAAAGATGCTGAGATCAAAAGAATAAAATAAAAGGTTAAAAGGAAATCAAACTTGAAAGAAGGAAAGAGAACAGTTAATTGGAGGGTCTGATTCAGATGTGTTCTTGCAGTGCTCGTTCTTAATTTACTATCTGCTCCTCATCTCGGCACAGCAGTCTAACAAGACTTCCACTGCCTCCTCATTTTCCCCCTGGCTGTGCCCCTATTTCAGACCTGTGCTCAGTGTTACAGTATTCCCCCCAGCTTTTTTCTCCTATATTGAGCTTTGGGACCTTTATACATTCACCATCATCCCTGTAATTCTAGGGCACCAGACTTGGATGTCGGCACTGATGGCCTAAGGATTAGAATATTGTATAAGGCAGGTTTCCAGCTTCAGCTCTGTGAACTCAGTGCTAACACTAGGGAGATACTTACAAAGGCATAAACAAAAGAGACAAATCTACACAAAGAAACTGTGGAAATAATCTGAAGGGAGGAGGGCAGAAAGAACAAACCAAGGTATTTGAGCCTAACAAAAATGCCAGCTGACTTAAAGGTTTCTAAACAAAGGAGAAAATTCACATAGTAAGTTTTCAGCTTATTTAATTAATGTATATTTATTTAATGTATAAAACTTTAGCATACCAGTAGAAAAAGCCAGAGATTTGTTTCACACAGTATAAACTAAAATCGATACTACTGGTTTGCTGAATTACTAAGAATCAGCACCTTTTGCTTTCAAAAATTTCAGGCTTTATAGATACTGTATATCTACCTACAAAAAGACTTCCCAAAATGTTTGAAAGACTGCATTGCTGTTTTTTTCAGATGCCTCCTTTTCTTAATCAAACAAATCAACAGGGCATCAATTGTCATTTATCCCGTATCCTTCTATTTCTGCATGCTTCCAGTTGACTACTAAGCTCCTCAGTTCCAGAGCTACACAATTTAAGCACTGAATTCTAAACAACACAGAATATACTGACAGAAATTGTAAAATATTAGATTGTTGATGCTGATTTAACTTTGACTTCAATTGTGTCTTCCTGTTTTTATTGCTATCCTGCCCACAAAGCTGTGGATGTAAACTCCTTGACTGCCCTTGACTGCCCTTGATGTCAAAGGTGCTTTGTGACTCAAAAAGAAGAATATGCTGGCTGCAAGTGCAGTGAGTAAGTAGTGGTTTGACCTTCCTGATATCAGGTGGACTATATGAAGACAGAGTAAACTGCATGCAACATGTTAAAAATAGACCAGAAACATTATAAATTGTGGAATAGTGCATTATTTGTCATAATTCAGATTTCTCTCTGGGGATCATTAGCAGTCTAACACTATCCCAGAATGTCACCTTTTCTAACAGGGTAGACACTAGAGCATTGTAAAAAGAAGGGCATAGAAAATCAAGTGTTACGCATAAAGGTTGTTAAGAGCATAAATAGTGAATTAAATGGCAAAATAAATAAATGCAACTTCCGATTCTTTAGCAGCCTTTACCCCACAGTCAGCCCTAAAACACCTCACAAAAGACAAAATGCCCACTTTAGTCATGTCCGCTGCTGATCAAATTGATTCAGAAAAAGACAATATTTTATCCGTCCTCTTTGGAGTTCAAGTATGAATGGTGAAGCAAAAGAGAGTGAAACTGAGGGAAACATGAAAAGCTTGATTTGTTAGGACCCCTGCTGTCTGAAAAGAGATCAAAGCTCAGGAGGAGGCTGTAAAACAGCCGAATGCACTGCACAGAAACATGGCCTGTGGCAGCTGCTCTGGGCACACTCTCGCAACACAGGTGTACCTCCAAGTCTGCTCTGCCAGCTGAATCATGGGACCAGGCTACCTCTTCTCCTTCTTCATTATTTCAACTGCAGTCACTGAGGAGATGTGAGCTCCATCCATCACAATGCACAAATTCACAGTGCGCAGATTCAGCACAGGCCTAATTAAAGCTTTTCCTTTCATTTGTGGAGATAATTAGACTTTCATCTCACCAGGAAGCTTCAGAAAGATCTATTTCTTTCTTCAATAAGAGCTACATCAAACAAAAGCAGATTTTAATCGCCTTTTCTTTGGGGCATGAGTCAATAATGAAAGATGTCATGGGTAACAAAAATTGTGTGCAGGGGGAAAAAAGGAGGGAAAAAAGACCAAGCTATGTTCTTTAATTAACACCATGTTTGCAAACATCATTAATTTCACTCATTAAAATGATTTTTATCTATAACTGATTGTTGATAAAACAATCGATTTGAACATCTCATCTGTTTCATGCCATGCAGGAACCCATCTGCTCTGCTCTAAAGCAGGAAGAGTGCAGACTGTTAAGCAACATGTGAGAACAATAAAAAATGCATATGTGTGTGTCAGGGATTTGTGAGGCTCACTGCAGGGCAAGGGCCACCTTTTCTCAGAACATCTATAAAAAATGACTTGGTAGCAAGCCAAAGGACAAAATGTCACAAAGATCAGAAGTGCATAAGTAACAAATGAATTAATATGTGCACGAAGAAAGAAGGGTTCCATCTGTGTTGGGATGCATCAGTAAACAGGCTTGGAAAAATAAGGATATTTCAGACATATTTAACTCTACATCATGAGCTGCTCTGATGTAGTATTAGAGAAGAGAAATGGCAAGCTTCCTGTCTTTGCCTTTTTCATCAGTAGTAGAACAGGAGTGTCTTTTCCTACTACCTTTCACACTGGTGCAAGGGAAGAGCATTTTTGGCTCCAGGCCCAAGGCACATTATTTATTTATTTAAGCATTTGACACAGTGCTTCTGTATGGGCTGCCTGATGCGCAGGCTCACAAAGAGGGTGCAGCTGATTGTCTGTGGGAATTGAAGTCTGGCAATCTAAGGGAGAAATAAAGCACTCTTCCACCCTAGAGCTTACAGCATTCACAAAGAACTGTTAGGCTGATAGCATTAAGACATTTAGTGCAGAGAGGGCTTGTTTAAGTATCATTTTAATGATAATACTTGCTTTGCAGCAGGAACTGAACTTTTTTTCATGTTGGCAGAAACATGAGCTGTAAGGATGGACTGTAGCAGTGAAAGAGCTTGCTGTCAGTCTGGTTAATGCCTTCCTGGATAGGATAAAGTGTCATGATCCATCAGAATCAGATCTGAAGTTCTTCTAATAGCAAAATATCACCAAACCAAAAGAATAAAGGATTAAATGTGTGTTACTGAGCACTCTGCTGCTGTTGTGACCTGCCTGAGAAACTGGTGAAATGAAAAAATGTAATGGAGCCTTTTTAAAAGAAAATCTACAAACATCCTTAAATCTCACCATGTTGATGCTTGATTCATAGTGCCTTTATGCAGTTAGTTCTGGCATATGGCAGTTGTTTGGGAAACCAAAGTTTGTAGGAGCTTGACAGACATTTCTTCTTGATGCATTGAGCCAGTAAGATCCCTGGTGAGTATCCAGATTCTAACAGAGCTGCACATGTCTGTTCTCATGACTGTAAAAGATGGAACTTTTTGCTGTTTGGGTTCTTTTTTCTCAAGTTCACTCAGTCACTTGAAAATAAAACTGCAGTTTTCTTCTGTGTATCCTACTTTTATGTTAATATGCTCCCTCCCCCCAGTAAATGAGGACTGTTTTTATTTTAAATTATGATAAAAATATATGCACATGGCATTGAGTTTATCCATTCTGCTAGGATCTAGTAGTTAAATTTGCTGAAAAAGCTCTTACAGCTCAAGATAGAAGGTTTAACACAAGATTTTCCAAGTTCTCCTTGAAACTCTCAACAAATTTGAACTTTGTTGTGTTTCAGGTAATTATCGTGTTTTCCCTGTATCCTAGGCCAGGATTAGCTTCCATTTATGTCTTTTTAACCATTTACTTCAATGGAAGTCCTATCTATTCCAAGCTACAGAGCAGTGAGGAGAAAACTCAAAATGGTAAATATTTATTGAAGAATTTACTTTGAAAAAGAAAATGAAAAATGGTGAAGTGGGGAAAAAAAGAAGAAAACTTTTGACAGTTTTCTGGGGGTGATATTCATAGCTTCTAGGCAAGATAAGATTTTCCTTTTTATTTTTTTTTTTTTCTTTTTCTTTTTATTTTCTTTTGCTTTAATGAGTATGTTGCATGCAGAAGGAATAGTGACTCATGGCCAGAACTCTGAAACATCCAGCAGCACTATAGCCCATCCTCTGTCAAATTATTCAAATCAAAACTTTGTCTAAAATGGAATTCTACTTTGGAATACTTCTGAGCTCCCTCATTAGAATATACACATGGTTCTGATCTAGTATTTTTAAATAGGAAACCATTTCCCCAGTCATCCCCAGAAAAGTTAGTTTATGCAACACAAATATATTGATTATATTTAAACAATAAATATAAGAGGATGCAGCTGATCTTCAAAAGTGAAACCTCCCATGAATAGATGAACCCAAACTGAGACCTTTGATAACTACCTAGAGGACACTGCTGAGCTACAAACTGCTAGAGGAAATCCGAGGAAACCTTCAACCAGATACCAGACTTGATCATCACCTGTAGTTCAGATACTTTACTAGGCAGGTCCT
The DNA here is from genome assembly GCA_013397295.1 of Polioptila caerulea. Taxonomy (NCBI): domain Eukaryota; kingdom Metazoa; phylum Chordata; class Aves; order Passeriformes; family Certhiidae; genus Polioptila; species Polioptila caerulea. The sequence goes on from VYXF01011005.1 coordinate 503,974, forward strand.
CATTTCATGAAAGAGGACAGGGATACAAGGCAGGTGACCTGCCAGAGCAGAAGGAACAGAAGACAAACAAAAGAGACTGCTCTCAGTTTTAAGGGCAAAACTGGGAATGTAATCCTGCGTTACTTGTCTTAAACTTCAGAAGGCTGAACTCCCCTACTGCTATCAGCTGCCGAGGAAGAGACAGTTGCCACTACTAATATTCTCAACAAATAGAGAGCAATATTTAGTTTCCAAAGAGCCTGTCACACTGTCAGTGCTACTGGGACTGAGTGGGCACAAAGCTCTTGCTAATGAATAGGGAGGCTGGAGGCAGATGGTATCCAAATGTAAGAAAAGTGTCACAAAATGATAGAATGGGTGAAAAACTCATTTACACAACCCCTTCCAATCAAAACATTATCCTGCATCTCTGTGTCAAGGGAAATCCATTCCAATTTAACAAATACATGAAATACTATCCAGATAGCCCAAAGACTGGACTTTCAGACTCCTCTTGAATATATAGTTGAATATATAGGGGGGTGTGTGTGTGTGTTTTTATTTTCATATACACTCAGAATAAAAGATGGAAATTGCAATGTATTTTTTGCTCTTGTTTTTTTCTTGAATGAACTTGCACAAGTGACAATTTCCAATTGTTAACTCAAACACAAATGTAAATATGTAGGAGCATAAAAGCTCAGTAGGTAAAGAATAGGGAATTTGTGAATGCCTATTTTAATTTCAGGAAAGTCCAAAATATGATTACATTTTTTTTTTCTGTGATTCACCAGAGTTATAAGTATTTGATTTATACAATGGAATTCACAACAATATATAAATCATAAAGATCTTAAAGGTATAAAGCTTGATTGATGATCTGGCTTCTCTTTCCTGCATTTTTTGCATATGCAGTCTCAGACCATGAAGTCCAAACTATCCATTGTGTATCTGTGTGTGTGTATTCTGTGTGACATCACCACAAATCTGCAGTATCTGGTCACCACTATGTTTAACACACAAGGAATGTTTCTGAGTCCAACTACTGTGTTTAACAGGTGGAACATTCCTAGATTTAGAAAGAGCTTCAGGATTACAATACTTTCATTTTAAACTTGAAGTAGTCTGAAGTGCATTCCTATCTGTTCTTTAAGAATGTGAAATGATGTGAAGAGTGTTTAATGGATGAAATTAACAGTATGTAATTGATGGCCCATTTATCAACTCCAATTGAGACATAAATAGAATATCTCATTGTTTATGTGTGTATATCTCGTTCTAAAAAACTGAGGTAGAAAGAAAAACAATACCTAGATCATTAGTAAATTAGATTAATGACTTATATGATAATCATATTTTGTGAATGGCTTATTAGAAGTGTAATGAGTTATGACAAATTTTCATGAAGACTACTATTGTGTAGCACACACTGGCTTGTTCATAAATGTACAAACGAAGTGGGAATGTACCATTCTAGAGGAATTATTGACTGATTAAATTGCCTTTGTATGAGAGTGTCCAAAAGAGCTTTTAGACATCTGTACAAGGGTCATATCCAATAGTATAAGTTTTTACATGCACATATCTGACTCATAAATAAGTCTGAGATCAATTACCTTACTGTTGGCTTAAAAAAAGAACAAGCAAGCAAACAAAAAAAACCTAAAAAAACAACTGACATGAGGCTGTCTTGTTTTCAGATTTTTCCACTTCCCTGTACAACAACAAAATGCAATACTTTGGATAAAAATATACAACTTAATAGTTATAAATCTGTGAAAAAAAAGGTTTCTCTTTTTTACCTCTCATTTAAGCTGTGTTCTATTTCATTTAGGGCATGACACATAAAATTTTTGGTACATAATTGGTATGTTCTTTCTAAGCTCTGAATGGAAGCACACATTTTAAACAGTGTAAAGTTAACAGATCTAAATATCATAACAAAAATTCCACTAAAAAACCTCACCCAAACTCCCAAACAAACAGAAACAACAACAATTCCCCCCCTCCGAAACAAAGGTCAACTCAAATAGTCCCAAACATTAGGCAGTAAAAGAAATTCCCTGAACAGATCAGGATGTTTACTAGCAGGCAGAAATAACTGACATATTTCACAGGTGGAGAGCTATGTACAGAAAAAAACAATCAAAGATTTATGTATTTAATCAAACTTAATTTTTAATGTGGACCTAGAATTCAAAAACTTAACACTTTAAAAAAACTCTTATCTTGTATAGAAGAAATTATGTGAGCCTATTTTAAAGCTAAAATGGCTTTCCTGACTGAAACCTGGAAATTATGATCTTTAGTATCAAAGTGTCAATGAAATGTAAGTGCCCACCAGATTGCTGGCCCACCCATAGATTATTAATGCACAATTAATCTACTAGGGCAACTGTAGAGTGTCATTTAGCTTCAGAGCCCATAAGTATAAAACAGCAACACACTGTGAAATTAATGGTAACACTTAAAGGTCCCATTGTTATTAATTCATTTGACATTCACTGTAATCACACTGGTCTTTAATGAATTCATTTGGCATGTGGATATCGCACGTACTTTCAAATGCACTCCAGTGCAAATCAGTGTTAATTGATGTCCTGAATTGAAATAGTTTCTCTCTCTCTGTATCTTCTTATTTTTAGCCTACTGTACTTTTTTTCAAGGGTGTTTTCCTCAGGAAAATTTACACATGGCATATGCAAGCACATGCTCTTATAAAAATTGCTTTAACTGGGTGTCAACATAGCATAAAGAAATGACCAACCGATCATATGGTACTGAACCTCTGCAGTAACTTGTTCTAAAGCAATAAACTCTAAATACCACAGAGCTTCAGTAACCTCCTAATGTCATATATCCTGTGAATATTTTCATTTTGCTGTTCTCCACAAATTGCATGTGAACATCTTTGGCTTATGTGAAAAGTGCTGTGGCCAGTGGTTATCATCTCAGGGAGCTCAGCTTTATAGCAGGAGTTGGCTGTCTCTCTCACCCTGCACTCAGCCGCTGGAGCCATGCATATGGATAAATGTCTGTAAATGTGCCAGTTGAAATCATCTCCTTCCCTTATATGTAAGCACTGCTTCCAAGAACTGTGGGGTGCTGAGAAATTCCTCTGAATGTCACATGCAAGCAGTTAAATCTGAAAAGATTTAATACATGGCTGGTACAACAATTCCAACTCCGTAGCTTGTCCTACACAAAATACTTCAAACTGGAAAATCCTTCATGCTAATAAAATAGTATTACCAGTATAATTCATACTATCTGTTCCTCAGATAGTAATAATCTTCATATATTCTTGTTTCCCAGAAAATTAAGGGAGTCTCAGGGCTGCCAAAGGAACTTCTGATGCCAAACCATTTCCTAAGTGAAACACTTTTGACCTTTATGTAATATATCCAGGGATCTTTAAATTAGAACAATATAGGACTATGGTGTTTGGCATCACATTTGTGGGAAATTTGCAAGCAATTCCTAAAAACAGCACACACAACAACAAAAATATGGATTCAGAATGCCTCAGATATAACTACACTTGAAGATAATATCAACAGCACTATATAAATACTATTATTGTATCAAGTACGGGTAAACTAAATTAAAACACATACAAAGAAGCATATACTTACTGAAAAATGCATAAAAAGTTGTGGTGCCACTAAGTTTTGGTTGCCTCAGAGGGCTTGCATTGTTTTTCAAAAAATACAAGGTTTATGTTTTTCTCCAATTCCAGACCTTCTTGATTTCTCAATAATTTAAAAAAAGGTACCCCAAAATGTGACATAATAAAACATTTCAAGCATCTCTACTTGGGTTGAAATATAAGTAAAAGAAAAGAGGTCCCACTGATTTAATTTGTTTCAATACTACTATCTGCTGGGCAATGCACTTTAAATGCATGGGGGTTTTTTTCAAATAATGTTTCCCATAAAAGGTTTCTAATTTTTCTTTTGTAATTTATGTTAAAGCTAGAGAACATTACTTAAACTTCTTCAACACAATATACATATTTTTGTAATACTGAGTAACTCAGGGGATGCAGAATATCATAAAAATTGGAAATAATCCTGAAACTACTTTACAGAAATAGTGTCAGTATTGTGTCTACTAGACTCTTGCTGCTGACATGCAAGACTTTTCTGAGGTTTCATTGCCAAGGAAGGCCCGGTGAATAAAACTATTTTAAGAATGGATATAGACACATCAATCAGAACCACAAATCAAGAGTGTCTGGCGGCAGAGTACTGATTAAAGTTAGTATTTGTCTTCCCTCACTTTCTGTAACACACTCAGAGTGATGAACGTACTCTAAATGGAAAAGCATGATTGCTGAATCTTCATCACTTGCCATTAATATCCTGGAAGTAAAAGAACATGTCTTGAGGTCTAACTATGTTTTATTCTATTACACTACTTCATTTGAACAATGACTGAGTTATGCTGCACTTTAGTTTAAAACTTTCAGTCATCATTTTCTTAATGACTTTTGAGGAAAGAACTTAACATTTCAATAAGGTAGCACTTTCCCACTGTCAAATATCCTTCCCCCAAAACCACAAACTAGTCAGCCTTGTTTCACACTGCCATGGAGCAGCAATATATACAATTAGGTTTGTCAGACACCTTCCATTCTCAAAACTAGGCAACTGAAATCTTAAAGGGAAACACAGTGAATTTCTCTCATTGACCCTTTGAAAAACTGCAAAATTGGACATGTATTTGGACATGTTGCTAGTCTCTGGGAATTTCAATTTGCTAACTAGAGGTTTGCTAAGAATGTAGAAGCTGAATCATCTGAAAACTCTATAGACCAAGAATGTTGTAGCCCAACACTGTAAAAGAGTCAGACAGTACCTTCTGTATGGTTGGTTGCTTTTTTAGCCACTCTGGGTTGTTCTAGGACCACTATGGTATGTTCTAGGTACAAATAAGGATATTTATCTCATTACTTCTTGGAGAGAAAAGAAAAAAAAAGCTAAGGAAAAATTCTGGCATATAGAGCAATCAGGAGGACTCTGCATAAACCACATTTTGCCAAGGGAGATGGACTGGGGACTACAATTCCTGACCCTGAAGTGTTTTCACATTGCTTCCTGACTCACTTCTATAATGCCAGAATACAGGATATGTGTAAATCAGTTTGGTGTGTCCTTCCCATTGCTACTAATCCACATTTCCTTTGTGTGGTGTTCTTTCTTGTCTGCCTGGAACTGGCTTTGCAATCTCACTGCCAGGGTAGATGGGACACCCGTGTTTCAGCGTACAGGTGGTTTGGACTCACCTACATTGCAAACTAATGCCAAATGCTGGTGCAGGTGTCAATTTAGTGTGCTAATGAGTTCTCATCTAAGTTATATCCTGACAGGATAAAACTTCTACAATGTGCTTTACATAGGACTTCTGATTCATTTTGTGCAAAAGATGGGTGAATGTTTATGGAAAGGAGTTCTACAAAACTTTCTACTTTCCTAATTAATAAATGAAAGAATATACAAGAAAAACGTCCTGACTTCTCAGAATGTTGACTGATCAAAAAGCAAAGAAGCAAACAGGATATTATTTAAGCAATGCAGCACAGTGGTACTCTCAGCCATTCTCCAAACTGAAATGGAAACATGGTCACAGATTAATGAGATTATAAAATGAATTTAGCAAGCTTATTGTTATCTGAATGTTTATCAGAAACCTCTGAGGTTTTAAGAATTGCAAACCTCTAGCAGTGCGAAGTTGTACATGAAAAAGATACTGGCTGTGATATCACTGGAGAAAGGTGGATGAAGAAATTGGATTCTTCAACGGCAGAAATATTCCCAGCTCAGCTGTTAGGAGAATCCTCCATGCACAGACAACATTCTTCAAGTAAGATTTAGCTCATGAAATTTTTCCTTCACCTTAACATGAACCTTAAAATAATCATTTTAGGTGTAAAGACAGCATAACATGCAGAGATTCAAATCAGCACAGATGCAAAAAAACACCAAAGTGTTTTCAATATTAGGTCCACTCTTTGCTTCTCATCTCTGCTTAACCAAACCCAGAAAAGAATAAATATTTTGATCCGTGGAAAAAACTGCTTATATAACCAAAAATTGACTAAGAATTATTAGATATTTACTCTATGTTACCATCCAGCTATATCAACAATATAAAGGACTCCACTGTCTGCGTTTGCACTTTTTTGAAGTGAGCTGCTGTTACCTTTCTATAGCTAAAAATCCAAATCTAAATACAGAAAAAAGGTAGGAAAAATGGCAAGAATAAGCAATTAGAAATGTCTCCATTTAACCTCTTATAAGGTCTTTGATGAAGGACCAAAAGCTTTATAAGATAAAAATTACTCTCTTAGAATCACATTGTATGTCTGTGTCAATGCTGCAGTATTTATAAAATTTCAAACAGAGACAGTGACAGAGCATAAAACTAGTATAAATAGTAAAAAAACCCCACAGATTTTCTTTAATTAAGTACAGCATACAGTGGTATAAAAGTTTCTTCTTGTTGGAGATGAAAGGATTTATATTGCTTTGAACAGTGCAGTATCTTGGCAGTACAAACAACTACTAGATACAGAAAGAACAGGGAGAGAACATTTGGAGAGAGAGCATTTTTCCAAGTAATGATTAAACTAGTCTACTCCCTTTTTAAAAAGGAGTTTCCGTGAAGACGGACTTTCGGTGTTGTCAAATGGGATACAAAATAGTTGCCACTAGTTTATAATACTGAGGCTTTCTCGCTTGCTCACACTGAGTTATCTAGACCCTGCCTTACTGCTACAATGCCTTTGTGCTCTCTCTTATTGTTATATTATCCTGATTTCTACATATTTTTTCTTATCTTCCTCCTTCCTTTTCTTCTTCTTCTCCTTCTCCCCAGTCCTCCCCACAAACCTCAGAGCACTTTGCGATTTCCCTTCCCAAATACCAGAAAAAGGCACAGAGATTGCCTTGGCAGAAAATGGGAATGGGCACAAATACTACACGAGTAAAATACAAGTTTTTCTCTTGTGCATGAGTATTCCTATTACGTTTATGAAGAGAGGAAAACCAACAGGTGAAAGCATAGTAGGCAATGTGTTTGTTCAGCCAACCCACACACGAGAACATTCCCCCTGGCTGCCTGGCTGGCCAGACAACATGCAGGCAGCTTGTGGGCAGAATGCCTGTGGCTGCACCTACTCTCTCCTCCTGGTGCAGCCAGGAGCCCTGCTCAGTGTGGGCGCTCAGCAGGCAGGCAGGCAGGCAGGCCACCCTCACAGCTCTTCAGAGAAGCAGAGCACCCCTGTATCTCAGCTGCTTTTTAGACTGGAGCTGACCTCAAGTCTAAATAGCATTCTTTATGGAAACAAATATGTGAGGTGTATATATCAGCTAACCTCAGGATCTGCACATTTGTTGTAATTTAACGACCTATTTGTTCAGCTCTGCAAAATGCCATTGCCTTTCTAAAGACGAAGTTGCTAGAGATGGCCTTTTTATAAAATAATCAGTTCAGAAAAGATCACATTCAGGCATTAGACTGGTTATTAACTCCTTAAATTTTTTTTTAGTTGGATACTATTTTTTTCACCTTATCAAGAGGCAGGAGGAATATTTTCATTTTTTTATTATTATCCCATGCTGATTTAAAAAAATTGCAAATAGGAGGATTACAACCTTGAACAGGGAACAAATGATTATTCTGACTCTTAGATTAGAGCAGACTTTAGTGATTCAAATATCGGCCATGATTACTGAAGAGATAGTGTTTTTATTTTTAAAAGCTTAATCAGTTTCACCTTAGGCAAAACAAGTAAGATATAGCTAGGAAACAGGTAAACACTATGTAGAGTTTATAAAAATTATTACATATTATTTCCACCCCATCTGTCTGCATAATGTTAATAAGAAGGCATTAAACAACAGAAGAAAAGCAGATGTAAGAATAAGAAAAAACATTTTTACAAGAAGCTTAGAAAATTGACTTAAAGACAGTGGATAATAATAAATTACTAATTATTTTTACACCATATTTATTGAAAGCAAATCTAGAATGTATTTTAGTACTGTCTTGGGAGGAATGATTTCAGTAATGCTTTCTTGTAAAAAGAAGTTCATAGAATTTCACTGTGTGAACCAAACTTCTTCATTAAATTTTAAACACTACACTGTCTTCTTAGCCATTATGCCAGTATAAGAGCAAAGGAACTGGAAATGTATGGGTATACATAAATATACATACATATATATGTATATATCTGGTGGGAATTTATGGAAAATGCAAAAGATGTTCAAAAGCAGATGACTATTAGCATAAACTGTACAGTGAGCTGCTCTGCAATATCTCTACCTTTCTTGCTTCTACGTGCATTGAACTTTTAAGCTTGCTGATTCTGCCTTGGGCAGAAGTGGCACAAACTTAAAAATGGAAGGTAAAGCAGTCTTATCATTTGATCTCACTTATTTCAGGTGCCATTGAACTAAAACCTCATGATATTGTGGAAAGCTTTACACTATTTAGCTTACTGTAAGGTTGAGAAAGCATCTGTTATGTTCTAAGGTAGAGAGATTGTTACACTCACCTTGTCTTTGACTCGCCACATGCAAATTCAAATGGAAAATTCTTGTATTAGAAAAGCAAGAGAATTGCCTAATTGTAGATCAAAACTATCACAAGCCAGGAATTACATATCCATGTACTCTTTTTATATCACACTTTCTTTCATTGTCCTATCACACTGATGTGTGTGTTTGTAGGAAAGACTGGCAGCAGCAGAAGGGCATGGTAGCTTTTATTATAATGTTTGTTACTCTTATGATCTTTCCTGAAAACAAACCTATTACATATATAAAGAAATTATCCTTTTTTCAGTAACAGAATGCTGTTCTTGAGAACATCAACAATATTGTGATAGCAAACGCAGTTCACAGACAGTAATCAGATTTTAAATAACATATAAAATTCCCCAAACCTTGTGCAATCAGCCTGTTTATTTTTGAAAGCTAGAAAATGAAGGTTATTGCAGGGTGTCCCATTAGAAAACTATAGAGTGGAAGAACACAAAAATAAATTCTTTTGGGGAGGAAGAAAACAAATTTTAAATTTGCATACTTCCATGCCCATGAAGAGTTTCAAATAAATTTGAATTGAGATTTATTAAAATTTAGCTGAAACCCTGACGCACTAGCATCTCAGGTTCCTTATGATCTAATAACTTTGAAAATTTAAACACAGCAATGTGTGAAAGAGCCATTTTCCTTTTTTTTTCATGGCGCTCTGTTTCTATAGGATCTAGTGTTTGTAAATAAGCTGGATCATACCAAGGGCATTCTCTGGTACACCAATAATGTAGGAATGACATAAATCACACTGTCTTACTTGCTAGACTTCTGGATGGCTTCAGTAGCTGCTCATACCTAGCTTGAAACTTCACCTAAATTGTTTTTACATAAGGTTCTTTGGATTTGCACATTTACTTAAATGATTAATTTAAATTCAATTTTATATAGAAAAGCTGGATATATTCAGGGACACAAAGTCAAGGCAGTAGCTAAGGCACTCATCTCTAGTCAGTCCACATTCACCTGGTATGTAATAGATGAAGAACAAGAAAAACTGACACCAGCAAACTGTGGAGTAAGAGTATTCTTCTGGTATGAGTAAATATCTATTTAGATTTCTTCTGAGCTGGAAAAATGAATTCAAGGAAACTGAATTGGTTTTCCAAAATGTCAGTGACCAGCCCGATGATCAGGCAACAGAGGAAAAACCAGGGTAATGTGGAGTGTCTTCCTTTCCTTTCCTTTCCTTTCCTTTCCTTTCCTTTCCTTTCCTTTCCTTTCCTTTCCTTTCCTTTCCTTTCCTTTCCTTTCCTTTCCTTTCCTTTCCTTTCCTTTCCTTTCCTTTCCTTTCCTTTCCTTTCCTTTCCTTTCCTTTCCTTTCCTTTCCTTTCCTTTCCTTTCCTTTCCTTTCCTTTCCTTTCCTTTCCTTTCCTTTCCTTTCCTTTCCTTTCCTTTCCTTTCCTTTCCTTTCCTTTCCTTTCCTTTCCTTTCCTTTCCTTTCCTTTCCTTTCCTTTCCTTTCCTTTCCTTTCCTTTCCTTTCCTTTCCTTTCCTTTCCTTTCCTTTCCTTTCCTTTCCTTTCCTTTCCTTTCCTTTCCTTGTCTTTTGTTGGTTTTTTGTTTGTTTGTTTTTTCCTGAATTGTGCATTACATTCTGAGAAATTTTTAATTTCTATGAACAAGTGATCCTCAATTTCCATTGTTTCCTAAAATGGCATATGCGAGAAGTTAAGGGTCATTAGGACACAAGAATCCTTCAGCTAACTTTTCATTCTTGGTAATATTAGATATGGCCGCTACTCTGGCAGGTCAGGGAAGTCAAACAGAGGTTGAATGTGCTGAGTCTACTGCTGCAAGCTGCTAGGGTTACCACAATATTACACAATGCTTTCATTGTGTTTTAACATACTAAAGGATAAAACAAAAACAGACTAAGAAATATGGCAGATTTCTATGTTGCAATCATGCTTATCATACTGACTAATCAAGCTGCTTTTGCTGATGAACTGTGCTGCTGACTCATCAAAACTTGCAACCATTGGCGCCGTAGGTGAAGGGTGGTTCTACGACTCTTTAAACATTCTCTGCCTAGGCCTGCCTTTTCTAGAAAAAAATAAATCACAGATGACTGCTGTTGGGAAATCATGGCTGAGGTGTACGGCATGTTTAAAAATGGAACTTGTGAATTTTTTGATGTTACTCTCCATCTAGGTAATTTTTCAAGTTTCACTACTTTACTTGTGCTTTTCCTGTGCTACTTCCCCTCTATTTTATTTTGTGGTCTTGCGTACCTGGTTACACACACAGTATCTCCTTTCCCTTCCCTGTCTTTATTTCTTTCACATATACTCTACTTGAGATGGGTTAAAATTCTCCAGGTGCTGTATTTCTTTGCCTTTTTTTGGAAAAAAGAAAAAAATAATATGACCTTTTCCTTGAAACAGCAAGATTGGAAACTAATCTGCTTGTTACAGTTGAGATTTTGACCTGCCCCCTAAACTGCACATTGACTTCTAGCTCTGAGAACTGGTTTTGATGGTGATGTGTGTCAGTTTTTTGTAATGCTAATTCAGGCAGAAGCCATTTATCATTTCTGAATATAGAAAGTGTCTGGTGTGACACTGTGCTGACTTATTCATAAAATGATAAAGATCAAGAGAAGCAGTATAGCTTAGCCTACAAGGACCTAGACTAGGACCAGAACATCTATTTTCTATTCTTGCTTTCCTTTATGACTACAGTAAAGACAATTGTTTTCATGTATTTTAATAGCTACTTGCTTATAAAAAGAGTAATGTAAGGGTACAAATTAATAATTTTTACAATAAATACTAAGGTAGATCAAAATCTGCTTGTATCTGTATTTTAGTTATGCCTTTCTTTATCAGCAGACAAAAAAAAGAGGCAATGATAAAATGAATTTTTTTCCCTTTTTCTCCTTACTAGAACAGACATAATATCCTCACAGTTTATCAGCAGATTTCTTGGTTCCCTGCCTTCTGTGCAAAAATCTCACATGGGAATATTACTACATCCAGCCTTAGGAACACAGAATGACCAGAAAATCCATGAACAGGATTTCAGAATAACAGACACGTTCAAATTCTTTGAATTAAAACACCAAAAAGAAGATCCTGTTACTTTTGGAAAAAGTCCCAGTACATTTGAAATTAAGCAAAATAATGAAAAGTTTTAATAAAACGTGTAGAGTTTAGTCAAATTCTATAAGAGCAGTGTTTTTCTGAAATATAGTAAAATTACTGAGATCCATGATGACCTTCTAGATGACCCTCTAGGGATATAAAATTTATGGCTCACCAAAACTTAGATATTAGGAGTACTTATTACAAAATACTCTGTGATTCCTGGGGCCAGGTTTATCCACACAGACAGCATGGCAAAAAGCTGCAATGTCACTGCTACTCCAGGATGGCTTAGCAACCAGTAAAAGAGATGCAAACTTACGAGCTAGCAAGTGCTTTGGAGGAACCTGCACTGACATGTTGCTGATGAATTGTAATGTTACAATAGCTACACTTCAAGCCAAAATGTTACTGGCAGATGTGGAGAATAGCAGCCACTTGCAACTTGTGACGTGGTGTCCCAAACCGTGATAACAAAATGGGGGAGAAACAGGAAGAAAAAAAAAATCTGCTGTTACAAGAAGTTCATTATTTGTTAAACTGAAATTTATGGGATTGATCTAGATTGAGATATTTTGTGGAGAAACAAAATAACAGCCCACAATGTTTGAGAACTTTGTAAATAAAAATGTTTTCTTGGTATAAAATAGATGTTAACACTCATCTTCTGTCACATCTGTATCTGTTCCATCATGAATACAAACATATTGGATTTCCTCGTAAGATTTTTCTTATTTTAACTTCAGAGTATACTTTCACTATATAGTCATGTATCAGTATATACATACCTATATATACATATATACATACACAAAATTTCAAATTTTACCTCCTGGTGAAAATTTCCATAAAGAAAACCTCACCTTTTTTTTTTTTTTTCTTAACTCTTTAAATCAATATTTGGCAAAGGTAGGTAGTAATTTCCAGTATTCCTATCATTCAATCATTGCTTTACCTGAATTCAGATGTGTAGGCAATTGCTTTGATTACTGCCTTTTTCTTTTAACTTTTTCAAAGGCTGAGAAATGAATTCATCTGTAGGGCTACATGCTCTTTTAAAATATAGTTCTGATCTTTATATAGTAATGTAATTTAAATTAGTACCTAATTCTCTAAAGTCCACAATTTAGGACAGCGCAGAATCTACTGCAGCAACTAATTAAACACTTACTGTAAGGTTAAGTTTTTCATTAAATCAATAGGCCCCTAGTGTCAGTTACAAAGCCCTAATTACTATGCTGTAAATTTAGATTGAATTTGAATTAAGGACTGATTTCAATCTAACCACAGCATGTAAATATTGTAAATTACCAGAATTACAGTTCAATAAAATTGAATGGATTTCACTTTAGATAAACTAAATGCAAATGAGCCTAAGGAAAAAGAAGAAAAAAAAAAAACCTGCAGAAATTTCCCAAACATCTGCACAAGAGACTTGCATGTGCAGTCTATAGTACACTGCTTCGGCAAAGAGCATGCCAGAGCTTCAAAATGCTGCCACCGTTTACTCTAAAATGTTTTAAATATTTCATTATCTGTTCTGAAATGAATAAATTTAATCTCTCCCAAGTGATCAAGTAAAATGATGGCTAATGTGCCCACTTACTGTGTTGCTTTAGTTTGATGACTGTATTGTTGTGCTAAAGCACAGTATGAAATCAGGTTATCAGGTTATAACTGGCAGGGATAAAAAAAAGCAGTGCTGGGAAACACAAAACAACCCATTTTCAAGGCATGAATCATGCACTTTGAAGACTCAAAACAAGTGCAAAAATTACAGACAATGGCACTCTAATCAAATGAGTGCAAAATTGAAAATAATTGGGAGTTTGTGGACTTTCATTCACCTTCAAACAAGCACTGTATCCACAGGATATTAATAAATTTGGGAAAATAGGAAATATGCTAGGTTACACAGAAAATGAAAAATCAAAAATACCTGTATTGAGGGTCACACATATGATTATTAAGAGCTTTCTACTCCCCTGCTTATGCTATTTCAATATATGTACTAAAATATATTAATAGCCTTAAGATGTTCTTAAAAATTTAATTAAAACAATGGGTTGTTTTTTTTTTTATACTTAACACTTCAGTAATACACTTAAATAGCAGAATAATAAACCTGGCTGAAAAACTAAAAACCATTAAATTAATATTGTCATGAAGGCTCAGGAAAGGTATAGATTAAGGAAATTAATGATAATTTTCATGACTGTGAGCTTGAGAGACGCTAAACATAAACTCAAAACTAGAAAATAACTACGATAATATAGTAATAATAATCCTCCTTCAAGAACAATATCCACTATTCTCATTTCTACCAGAAATACAATTACGCCACCTGATTCTTTAGAACAATTATGGTTTTGTCTCTTTTTTCAGAGCACAGTTTATGAGGTCTTTGATCTGTTCATGCCTCACGAAGTTACACAGTGCCAATGCAGTTTGTAGGCACATGCCGTGTGTCTGATAATTTACAATCTGACAGCACCACACTTTCTGAAACTCTTATTTCCTGTGAGTGTTAAAATTACATCTCAAACCATAGAATGTTTTAATGACTTCATGTCATCAAGAAAGGTAATAATACTTCAGAGCTCAGCTTCATCAGCTGAGCATGGTAGCCAAAGGTAGCAAGTAATTTACTACATGTGACCTATGTAGGCTTTTCAAATTAGGAAAATCAAACCATTCTCTGAAGTGCTCATCTTACCAGTCCACTGGAATGTTAAATTACTGACTGCAAAGGAAATGATGCTTCACTTAAGCTTGGAGTTTTGCAAAAGTGGAATGTATGGGCCAAGCTGCAAAAAGCCCTGAAGTAGATAAGAAAAAATTACTTGTGACATTTGCCAGAATAGAAAAGACAGTATGTTTATACCACCTACAGCACGTATAGTATACCGCTAAATATAGGAAATATGGAAGAATGAAAGAATAGTTTTATAATCGTCCTTCATGTCTATAAGGGGTCCTTTGCTTATCATCTTTCCAACTTCATGTCTCACCCTAGTGGATAGAACAAGATATTCCCTGATGAGATTCTGCTGTTCTGGCCCCCATGCTTATTCCTAAGGCTATGAGAATCATCTCTCCTCCAGGGTCTCTAGGCTGTAGCAAAGGTAGGCAGGAAATATTAGTGATTACTGAAATAAATGTCTACCTATTTAAATTCATAGAAGCAATAAATAGATGGCACCACTTGGATCTTGCTCTCTAAACTGCAAATGATTTCACCTTTCCAGTTCTGGAATTTAGATAAAGTTAGGAAGTAAATTTCTGGGGTACAACTGGTTTTGTTTGAGATAATTTGTGTTCATGTACTGTAAAATTATTTTCCTATGAAAAAAGGCTAGGGAGTAGCTAACACATGATGAAGTGGCCGTGCTATAGGCTTGCAGTTTGACAATAACTTTTAACATAAAATATTTTGAAGTCTTTTAGTGACATAGGAGACTTCTTTCAGACAACAACTAAGATTTAAATTTTATTTTTGCACAGCTGAAAGTTTAGTGACAGTTTACAATCAGCTTGTTAACAAAGTCTCAGCCTCTTGCAAAAATCTTTGCCACTTTGTGTGGTGAAGAATGTATGATTTTATTCTGCCTCATGTAGCAATGAAATTAAATTGAAAATTTTATTTTTCCTGTTTTTTCTAAGTTT
This sequence comes from Polioptila caerulea, assembly GCA_013397295.1. Taxonomy (NCBI): domain Eukaryota; kingdom Metazoa; phylum Chordata; class Aves; order Passeriformes; family Certhiidae; genus Polioptila; species Polioptila caerulea. The sequence goes on from VYXF01011005.1 coordinate 519,303, forward strand.
ATAGCTCTTTAGAACTGCAGTGTTCAGATCTGTCATTCACCCAGTTAAATGGGAGGTTGGCTATTACACCCACAAGATTCAGTTCATGTCTGTCTGAGTCATATGGGAAAGGTATAGTTGCAATAAATTTAGTAGTCAATAGTTTGGACCTGTATATGCACAGTCATCAGGCCACATACTGTATAGGCAAACACTCTCCTAAAATTATGCCCATATTTAATACCTGGAAAGATGAATATTTGAAGTTTGCCATTGTTTTACTGTATAACATTTGTAGTACCTATAATTAGAACTGTAGAGCCTAAATACAGTGAAGACCAAATTGTTTATAGTGTGTAGATTGCAGAACAGAAGCACAGAGTCAAAAAAGGGAATTAGCAACTGAAGACATTCTTAATGGTGTGAATCCTGGAGTGAAAATTTCAAAATAAAACTTTCAGATACTTAGTAATTAATTTGTTTAATGAATCACAGAACAGAATCTCAGAATAATTGAGATTGGAAGGGATCTTTGGAAGTAATCTAGGCTGATCCTCTGCTTCAAAGTTAAAACATGTTTCTCAGGGCTTTGTCCAATCCATTTTTGAATATCTGAGGACCCTCTTCCACAGCTTAGTCCCTCCTGCATGGTGAAAAAAATACATAATTTGGAACTTTCTTTGCTGCTGACCATTAACTCTTCTACGCTGCACCTCTGAGATGCTGCTCCATATTCTCCATCATGATACAGTTGAAAGCAGGAATTAAATCTTTCTCTAAGCCTTCTCTTCTGCAAGCTGAATAACTGTACTTTCCTCAGCTTCCCTTTTTACATCACACTGTTATTCCCTCTTGCACCTGGGGGACAGACCTGGACACAATAGAGGAATAACCCCTCCCCTCGAGCTGCTGGTTGTGTTGCTCCCCAGTACATTATAAACCTTTGCTGCTACAAGGCAGTACCAAAACCTAAACCTTTTTTATCTGAGCAGCTGTGGTTAATTGCCATTTATCTAGATGTGCAAAAAAAAGGCAAGGTAAGTGACAGTAACTTGACCCTGTTCTGCTTCACTTATCAAGCACATGATTTTACTTAGTAGTGGGAATTAATCCCATAATTTTTACTGCAGAAGACCTGAGTGTTTTTAGTACCCCATCATTAAATATTGAAATATATATTGGTAACAGCTAGTTCATAATTCTCCTTTATGGTAATAAAGTCAATTGTTCACATTCTATGAAAAAAATCTAGCTCCAAGTATTAATCTTCCCTGAACAGTGAGCATATAAAACTCCAACTATTGTTACTGGAAATACTAGACAGCATGCTTGGGATGGTTTTGGAATGCCAGTTGAAATTACTACTGCTTAAAAGTAAACAAACACCCAGCAGTCTGGGACAAAGCTAGCAATAAAAATACTAGTTTTTCAATGTCTTTTTGGTAACAGTTATTATGGATTTGAATTAAAATGTATTTTAGCGTAGGCATTAATTGAGCACACTGGCAACTTGCACTGATGTTCTTTTCTGTCAGCTTTGGGTTATGTACGCATTTTAACATTTAACTTCACTGCATGCAAAATCCAGAAATGAAAAGTGTGCATAAAAATATACAGGGCATTACTTATTTATATGTAAAACCTTTATTCTATTTTGTTATTTTAGATTAAATCCCGTTTCAATTCTATTCTCTCAGGGAAGCACTAACAGTTTGAGCTCAGCGTGAAAGCCATCAAACACTTGAGCTGAAATTTAGATTGGGCAATTTTGCCTGGTGAAGTAGAAAAGGACATGTGGAATGGCAGAGAACAGAATGGCTTATGGAAAGGCAGATGTTTTAATAACTTGTTGTCTAGTGGGAGCCTCAAATATCTAAATTTAAACACTGCAATATATTAAAGTGCATTGCTGGCAGGGAGGGCATACTCCTTTACCTTATGAATAAGAGTAAGTGTGCATATTTATTGTGTGTGTAGACTTTATAAAACATGTATTTTACAACTGAAATTAGAATTAATTGGAAGGTGTTGAAATAGATTATCTCAGATTGCAAAATTTTGCTCAAGTCTGCATTGCAAATTGTATCAGATAAGAGCCTGGGTACTATTAAGTCTTGAGTTTTGACTTGAACATGTCTGTCCTGTGTGAGTGGACTAAATAGGTACTGAGGTCTCCTGCGTACTAAGATCCTTTTTTTTTCAGTACATCAATCTCCTGTTAACTAACACTAGTTTTGAAACAATATTTGTCCTTCAGCACATTGTTGGAAGAATGCAATGAAGTTACTTAAAAAAATGTCCAGAGAGAAACTAGAAACCTCCTATGTTAAGTTCTTAATGGAAAAAATTCTCTCAGGATGTCTGGTGATAGTGAATTACTCTAATTCACCCTGGCTGCATAATTTACAATCTCGCAGAACCAAGACGACCAGGGAAGAAAAATTTTATTAATAAGCTAGCTTCCCATATGTTCATGAACAACTGGGTCCTATTAAAGAACAATGAAGGCCCTGTCACTTGACTTTTGGAGATATTACACCAGTATTTATAGACTGTTTTGTGACACAGAGCTCCTAATTGACATTGCCTTTCACATTTGTCATCTTGTATGCTGTCCCTCTTCTCTAGAAGTATCAGGCTATATTTTACTTATAGCTATTGAAAACATTTCAGGTATACCATGAAGAAATATGAAATAAAAAGCTATTTTAAAGTATATTTAATATTGAGTGTTTCATTTATGGTTTATTAGACATGTATGCATTAAATAAAAAGACATGGAAACACTTCTATAGATATGGTGACAAGGTGAAATTGAGGTAAATATTTTATGAAAGTTAATGACTTATAGACTATACTGGAATGATTTTAAAGGTCATAAATTTCTCTTTAAACTGGTATTTACTTGACAGTAATTATGGGACAGATGCAATAAAAATCTCCATAAATGAAAATGAAATAAAGACTTGCAAGCTTTGTGCACATTTCAGTGGTATCTTTAATTCTGTTTTAGGGAGTGGATTTCCAGTTAAGGTTAGCTGGGCATGTTGGTTAAAGAAGCAATAAAGACTGACTGTGTAAGCTTAATGGAATATTCTCACACAGAGATATCACTTCTGGATCAGGAAGTCCTTAAGCTAGATACTATTAAAGTCTAAAAATGAATTAATGGAGAAAATTATTTTTCCTTTTCTTTTTTTATTCCCTCCCCCCCCCCCCC
>VYXF01011005.1:522548-590181 GCA_013397295.1 Polioptila caerulea
CCCCCCCTTTTTTTTTCCCCCAGCTCTTATCTAGATCTCTGGTGTGCTATGCCAGGTGGAGTTCAGGTTTGGCCATTCATGTTTTTATAACCCATTGTTAGTAGATACAGTGTAAGAGCTTACACAGGAACCACAGAAGAAGCACAAAAAAGCAGCACTGAGCTGAAGCAAAGACAAGATGATGAAACTATAGAGGCTGAAAACAGGTGGGAAACAGCATTTGTGACCAGGTTGTACAGTCCTTACTATGTATTAGAGACAATCCTTGAGGATTTATCTTCTTCTATTAGTAAGAAATAGTGAAAGTAGAAACTGTGTACTATAAACAGACCCTTCTTATGCTTTCAAGAAGACAGAGCTAAAAAGGCTCTTAATGTTTCTGCACAATCTTTCTGTAAACAGATCCTAATCACTTTGTGCTGCATTGCCTTCAACTGAGAAGCAGGCTAGAGCTGCTGCATGCTGCTGAACAGCACAGACTGCAGCTGGAAAAAAAAAAGGCTGCATCTTAAAGGTCCACTCCTTCTAACCCTCTTTTGTTTGATGGGAGTCAAGTGGGCAAGAATACATCTAATCCTCTTGTTTCAGGAAAAAAAACAGTTGATCAATTAATAAAAAATTGAAGGAAGGAAATGTGTGACAGGTATTCTGCAACAATAACAACCATAATTACAAGCACCTTAGTTAAACTAGCTCTGAAACAGCTAGGACTGCATTTGGGAGCTGCTTGAATAACATTTGCCCCACTTATCCTCCATTTCAATTTAATATTCCTAGTGCTGGTGTTGCCTATATCATCAATGTCAAAAACAAAAAAGTCTTATCTTCAACTTTCATTCCAATGCTTCAAAAGAGCTTTGAATTTGCATCTTACTCTAGGGAAGATGTAGTTTAAAAACATTTTTGCCCAGCTTGCTCCATTAATTTCTGAGGAAAATGCACCTACTGCTGTGAATATGACAGTTCTCAACCTTGGTGTTTTTACAGGATGTCCCTCCCTAGGGAACAACCAACACCATTCTGACTTACCCTGCTGGAACTGCACCTCCTGCTGGGTAATCAGCTACTGCAGCACTAAGGGAGAGACCTCAGTATGATTAACTGGATGCCCCTTGTGAATGCTAAGCAAAAAGAGAACTGCAAGTTTTCTAGGGGGAAAAAGTGCTTTTAGTAATCATCTGTTTTCAATTCAAGCAGCTAATTTACAGTTGCATAGAGTTGCTCAATTACCAGCAGTACTTAGTATTTTATACATCTCAGTAAGCTTTAACTTAAAATAATATTCATCAATATATGAAATACATTTTTCTCCCAATTATTTCTGTGAGTCAAAAACAAAATTAATTTTGTAATGATTATCTGACTCAGGTAAAGCTGATTTTATATTACTCTAGGCCAAAGCCACTGACAAGGGCACAAAAAGGATTATTTTTCAGCAGTTTTCAGCTCAGCTAAATCAGCAGATAATGCCATCTATGATGCACAGTGATCCTGACCTAAAGCCCTCCTCATTGTTAATGTTTCTCACATCTCAAATATGCCTCAATGGTAGAAAAATATTATATAGCCATCTCTGAGCATCAAGAAAATTAATTTTTAGAATCCTTTGGATTTTATGCTGTTATTTTATTTTAGTTGTCTTCCATCCCAAATTGCACTATCACATGAACACAACATATTTTATATAGTCAGTGGTGGTAATTTGGTGTATGGCTTTATTACATGCAGACCGTAAAATAAAGATGCCTGCACTCCTATTAAAAAAAAAAAACAAAACAAAATCAAAACCAAAGCACAAGCCCCAGATGCAAAACACGCAAAAGAAAACTAGTTTCTCTGCCAAGAGCAAATAAAGCAAGAAAGTTCATTGTTATTGACTGCTATTCACAACAAAAGCAGTTTGTCTTCATCAGCAACAGAAAAACATGCAGACTTCTTAACTGAAAATATAATGTAGAGTTGAATTTATTGTTTGAATTTTTATACCATGATATTTGAAGTGAATCATTCTTGGCTTTAAGAGATTTTTAGTCATTACTTAAAAGAAGAACCAATTTTCTTTTCAGAAGTGTTAATCAATGATTTAGAAACTATTTAAAAACTATAATTTTTGTACTTAAATACCTATGTTAGTAATAGGATACCAGTGTCATGTAGGATGGACAGCGTCCATTTTGCCAAGCATCCTCATCAACCAAAGGCTGCATAATTTTAAATTTTCACATGATTTTTCATTTTTTTTTAAATTTTCACATGATTTGTATTCTTTTGATTTTATTCAAATAATGTTGTTTATCATCAAAAATACCTGACAAACAGTAATGAACCTTACAAATGTTTATCAGTCAGTAAAGAACTATCATTCTGTTTTGAACCTGGGGAAGATAAAGCACATGGAAGTGTGAAGAAGTTTAGAGGATATCCTATATCAGAGCTAAGGCCAAAAAGCCAAACCTTTTTGTGATTCTGCTGGATGATTACTCTAATAAATGGGATATAACCAAAGATTGTTAGTGTTACAGCATTTGAAAGTTATGGGATTACTCCTTAAATGTAGTTATTTATTGCAAAAAAAGCTTTAGGTCTCAGTAGGAGGCGTAATGTGCTATAAAGATAGCATTTGGTTCTTAAAAATCCTGTTTAAAGCATTTCTTTTCCATGTTCTATGATATACACAGAAAACCTTGGCAATAGCTAGTTTGCAACCCTCTGAGGCCAATTCCTATCACAGTGATCGATACCTTGCTGTCCCCTTGAACTCTGCCATCTGACTCTGACTTGCCTTGACCAGCATGCTTCATTTTTTTCCTTGTACCTTCCATATTCCCAGTGCTCTCCCTCCATCTCTTGTTTAGTAGTCAATCTATCCCCTTTTAGACACGAAGTAGATACAGAAGGAAGGCAGAGAACAGGATAGGACATGCCATTTCCTAGTTCCTTTACAGCTGCTGAGCAGGAGAGAGTCAGACTCTGATGCCTTGCCTGCTTTTGGAGCTCAGGAACATTGAATATTTTGCAGTCTGAGTTAAATAAATTGCTTGTGTGATCCTGTGTCATTTATACAAGACAATGTAATAATAAAATGATCAGTGTAATATTTGCTAGTTGTTACATGCAAACACATCCAGAGAAACGCCACATAGATTCTCTGGAGGGTGACAATAGTAGTACTAGGTTTCATCTTCTGATGTCAGACTATTATAAACTATTTCATAAATAGTTTTTATGTGAATTATTAAAAAAAAAAACCCTCTGAAATCATGCCTGACCCTGCTTTGATCTGGAGGTTGGAGTAAGTACTCCCAACATCCCTTTCTGCATAAATGATCATATAATCTAAAAGCCCCCACGTTTTTCTCTTCTGAACCGGCAGACCAAAGCAGTCACTTCTTTCTTTTGCACTGTTAACATGTTCACATTTCATAAGAGTAGTACTTCCTTTTACTCTACATACTTTGGATACGTCTTCCCCTAGATGAAAGAAATTTTTATTTTTCTCTTCTTTTCTCCTTCCTTATTTTCCCTTGTCTTATTTTTCATATGATGTTTCTCATCTATCTATTCTAAATTCTCAGATCATCTCCAGCTGCAATTCCCCATTTGCTGAGTAACTTCAGTCAATGAAAACTCCATTACTAGGACCTGTTTCACCATACCATCCAAGTCACAATTCCTGATTTCTGATGTTCACTAAAAATTCAGTTTTGGTTTTTAGTTTTTATCTTATTTACACATTTCATCATCTGTTTGATAATTTTAATTTAATAATTTGTATCTTTGCTTCCACTGAACTGCCTATACGAAACAACCTCAGAGAAAAAGCCAATGCAGTCATTGCTCTATAGTACATAAAGAGCTATTCTGAACCCAGTTGTTGTAATGTTCGTGGAAAATTACCAGAAGAAAGCAAGCAAGGTGGTAACTGGTCACATCCTGTTTGAATAATAAAAATAAGGTGGTATTTTCATTAGGTTTTCTCTCTGCTCTGTTCACTGTCTCTGCCTGTCACATGTAGTATTAGCATGTGTGTTAAGCCTTCTGTTACATGGGCTGTCTTTGGTTTTGGAGAATTCACACCACAAAAGTGCTCTGAAACTTACAGTGATCACTAAACATGACTGCATTACAAAAACTAACGATAAAAGCATAGTTCACAAGGAGAGCAGAGATACAGACAGGCTACAGAATAACATAGCAATTATCAATCCTTGGAGACAAAAATGCTATCTGTAGATACAGATAATAATTTTCCAATTATTTTATGCTGGTCATTATAAAGAAGTCAGTTAAAAAAAAATCCTACCAAAAGAAAAAAATAAAATAATAAAGACAGTGACAGCACAGTGAAATTAATGTATTTCTTAGTCATTAATTAAAAACTTACACCAAAGACAAACAATACACCAAAGGGGTGTATTGTAAAAGATACGGTCATATTACATTACATTAATAAATAAATTTAAAGGAAATTCTTTAAAGCTCATGTATTTAATATTTTTTGTCAATAGAATTCATGAAAAATCTGGGCCCATGTCATGATGGAAACAAAATGTTTGCTTACTCCTCCTGCTAGATCTAGAAACATATGATATGCTGTCACTTGTCAGTCATTCAGGGATGGCCAAAAGCCAGCTGACCTGCTCTGAGATTGCCAGCCATTTTTAAAAAGTGCTTATTGATTGTCATTAAATGGATTTTTAAAAGCATTAGTGAGTGAATAAGGATAAACGGATGCAAATAAAGTTATGGGTTGAGATGAAAATATAGGTTGGACATAGTGGCCTCTGTAGCCTGCTATCATGATATTGTTTTGTCATTGAGGTGATTATCCACCTGTGAAAATGGTGAGTCACTTTAAATTAGAAATAAGTTTAGCATATACTCCTTTGTAAAGTGTTTTCTTCCTCATAGCAACTTCTGAATGAGACTACAGGTTTGTTTTGGTTTCTGACTCATTGATTAAACCATTAAACAGCACTGTACTACACAGCATTTAGCATCTCAAGCAGGACTGTGAACACAGATTGTTACAAGTAAGTCAGCTTCCTTCAAAAGAGAAGGAAGGCCCTTCTCGTCACTGAGAGCAGGCACAGTAGGGCTCTGCCTCCTGCGTCTACACCACAGCTCTAAAGTCACCTGCTGATCTCAGGAACAGGGATATCTGATAGCGTAATTCCCTCATGTTCATAAGCTCTATACAGTGCTTTGCACTAAAGGTTAAGCAGCAAGGGCTGTGTAAACTGAGAGAAGGTGTTGGCAGAGTTCTGAAGATATGTCTGCAGTTGCAGCACAGACACTGAGTCAAAGTAATGTCCAAGGGGGAAGAGCAGCTGAGCTCATGTAAGTCATTAAAGGAAGGAAGAAAATAGTAAGGCAAACGCAGAAAACATTCAGAGGTAGAAGAATAAATTGATAAGATTTATAAAATGCTGTGGATTACGTGATAAAAAATATTTTACTTGCAACAGACATTGCAATAATAGGCAATTAGATTGTTACATAGTCACACTTTATTGTTTGTAGCCTCTAAAAGGCGGGGGCGGGAGTGGAGGGAGAAATTAAAATCTTTGTATTTCATATCACAGACGTTCACAAATTACTGATAAAAAAATTAAAATAAGTTCAATAAGGTACTAAAAATGGTGCAGGTGGTGCCCCACATCAGGCAGGATCAGTTATGGCTTAAGCTGATTTTAATGCCCAGTTGGAAATAAGCTTTGATGTGGAAGAAAAGTTCATGGGTTGATTCAGAACAGTTTAAGAAAGTGACTAGTGAAGGCTAGATCTGTGCAGCTGCTTTTACACTTCAAGCAGCCCTAACAAAATGTGAATTTCTTGCTAATTCTGAAATGAAATATCTAGGATCTTACTTCATCACACTGCAGAAGTAAAAAGTGTTTTCTCTAGGGTGGAGAGAGAAGCAAAACACCAAAGAAACCCAAGTTAGGCGTCTCTGCTGAAAACCAAGTCTTCTAATTTTAACATGTTCATAAAAATAAGATTTTAATAATTTAACTCACAGAAATGCAATAGCCCATCTCTGCTCAAGTAATGCATTTGACGGAACAAGAGTTCAGAAAAAATACAGGCTTGTCTGTTGCACCTGTTTATGGAGCATATGTAAGTGATTTAAAGAAGGGAAGAAAATATTTCCAGTGACATGTTTTAAGAAAAACAAAAAATAAACCATGAGAGGGTTTTAAAAAATTGCATAGAGAGCATAAACCCCCCAAACCTCTAGAGCCATAAAAATATCTTAGCACTATTGTGTTGTATTACTATTAGCTGCAATTTCCTAAATAAATAGCGAATGCTTTGGCAAAAAAACAAGCCAAATCAAACCAAACCAATATAAAAATGTGGGCTGTTAATCTGTTTAACTATAGCTAATGTCAACAAGTTTATTACTGTTTTATTGTTTATAGTTTCTTGAACTTTTCCTGTGGTTCTGGAAAATGTGGTATAACTGCTGCTTAACTGTACTCTGCTCAAAGGAAAAATACTTCTTATGAAATCCGACTTTGTTAAGGAATACAGTAATCCATAAGTAATTCTATGGATTTTCTCTTGGGTTAGATAATAACAAATCAAATACCCCATATTGTATCAGAAAAATAAAAGTTATTAATTTACCTATATATATCTATGAAAATAAATATACATGTATTTTTAATTGTTGTACTAAAATATGTTCAAATTCCATATATGCACTCAAGGGTTGAAAACAGACTATTCAATGAGGTTTTTTCCCCGGAACAAATAAATCTGTGGGGAAAAAGCCCAACAATTACTCTGAGATAAAGAAAGCACCAAACAAAAGAGAGGATGAAAATACAATTTTCCCCTTGATGTTTCTAGTTGGTCAGTCCCTTGATGACTGTATCTATTCCTGTGAAGAGATGCTTACTGAGTTGGTGAAAATGCTTTGGCATTTAGGCATTTTGTTTCCATCAGGCTATATCAGGGAAAATTAAATGAGGTTTGGTGCTAGCAATTATTCCTTCCTCTCTACAACATCGCCATGTATTGTTTTATTGTAAACAGACCAGGAAAAAATATCATCCAATGCAGCATCCTAAGGAGCATGTGGTTATCTCCCATACCAGGGTTTTTTTTACAGTACCAATTTGTGTGGTACATCATGCTTCTTTGTACCTTTTCAGGATTTTTTTTGTACTGAGTGCTAAAAAAACATGAAGATTTCTATAAATTCACATGGCATGTAAAGGATAAGGAAGCAAATGTACATTGGCTGCTTAACATAGCCAAGAAAAAGGTAGGCATATGGTAGCAAAGCAATAGGTGGTTTCAGAAAGAGAGTATTTCAGGCAGAAGAAATTACTTATGCTGGGAGGTTAAGGAAGTGACTGTACTGATGTTAGAACTGTGGAAACATTAAATATGAATGAAATGCAGAAATAGCTTAAGGAAAGGTAGTAACAGGCTAGAAGCAAAGGATGTGATAGAAAAGAGCTCTGGGAATGAAGAACAATGGTAATAAAAGAGACAAAAAGGTAAACTGACAGAGAGGAACATTTAGGATTTGTAAATGAGCTCTGCCAAAAGAGAAAAGGAATGTTCATTGGAGTGGAGTCAATGAGTGACAGGCAGAAGTGAAAACTTTGTGGAAAGGGCAGTATAAAAATCTACAACAAAAGAGGTTTAAAGGATTCTAGAATCAAAACCTTTTTGTCGCCTCTACTCTAGATTATGCATTTTAAAAAATTAAGAAAAAAGATGCAAAATAGAGAGGGAAAAGAACTGAGTCAGAAGAAATGAAGGACATGGAATGAAATCAGAACATTGCATCAATGTTTACAGTAATTTCCTCCTGTCAAAACAAGAATTTGGATGCCTGAGGAAGAAGTATGCAGTTACAAAAATTGGTTTTATCCTGCAGAAGATAAAAGGACAATAATCTTGACAGAAATTGCTCTCATTTTCCAGGACAGTAGAAACACAAAAGCAAGCTGTGTGCTGAAAGACATAAGATAAAAATTCCAGAGGACAAATATTATGGGCCATGTCCTGTGCTTAAATGAAGACTGAAAAGGTGAAATTGGGCCACCAGCTGGAAGTCCCAGTTTGGTCCACTGAAAGACTCAGCAGCCTCAGGCATTTCTTTCTTATACTGGCCTTCTTCCCCATAATACATCAATTTAAAAGCTGAGCTACAAAACCTCACCCTGAATAATATTCCTATATTAAATGTCCTTGTTTTTCAAAAAAATAATTGTACAGCTGATGTACAGAGAGTTTCCATCAGAATTTTTCATGCACTATGGAGTACTTAGGTGAGGATGGGACCATTTTCTTATGCAGGAAATAGCATACCTTTTATCATTTTCCTTCAAGGTGGAAATTTTTTATTTTACCATTTCATATTTAGTCTTGCATTTTTGGATAGTTACAATCATAAACTATCTTAAAATGTGTAATAGTGTATTTAAGCTCAATCATGATGAGACCAGAAAGCCAAGTAAAATGCTTAAAGTAGGTAATTGAAAAGGACTTGTTTTTCTGATGTAAAACAAGCTGAGTGAGTTTAAATAGTCTAAATAGTCATTACAGTCTGACTGTGATGTGTTCTTTCCTCCACACTTGCTGCAGCATTTCTTGTATTATTATAATGGTTTCTAGAGCAATAAATTACAGACACAGAACCAACTGCTGAAAAGTGTAGGCGGCTCGCACAGCATGATGCAAATCACGCTGTTGGATACTCTTCCTTTGTAACAACGATTCCACTACTGCACACGTGATTCTGCCCTCCATAATACAACTCCTCTACACAGCACAGTTTCTGCTGGAGCAATGGAAAGGGAATTTTACATTGCCAAGGCCTTAACTCTGCAAAGTTATTTTGGTACTGGAACTTTGCATGCCTATGTTGTATTCTAGTAACTGCATGTACAAAAAATAAGCAAATACATAGTCAAAACCATTTAACAAAAGATACGGTCTCTATCTGGTAAATAGCTCTTACCTGAGAACTATTTACCAGACTATGATAATTAAATAGGTAATTTTTTCAGCCTAAAAAGTGAAGTGATCAAAATAGCACAAACTCCCTCTTAACAAGAAAAACTTAGCAAGCAGAAGACATATTCCAAGGAAGGGATAGCAGTGAATGGTTGTCCCTTAAACCAGATTTCTTTAAATTATGAGGAATTATTGATTCCAATATGCTACTCTGCCTATTCAAGCAAGCTAGATCTTCATATTTGTAAGTTATTGTGCTCTAAGTATATTTATATCTTCATTTGATCCAAATGTAATAAAATATAAAAGGTAAATATATCCCTTTACAAATGTAATTTAACTGTAATAAAAATATGCTTAGAGAGTAGAAGTCATAATTAATTTTTGCACTACTCGAAGATAACATTGCTAGAATTCATATGAAATAGTATTAGAGATGTGACAAAAACTAAGGATAAATACCGCACAAAATTTGGCAGCTACGTACTAATTTTGAAAAAAAAAGTCAAACTGGCTTCACTAGTTCATCTGGAAAAGATTTTTATTTGAGAATATATGGCTTGCAACTGCCCACAAAGCTCTTATTTTGCACTGGAGAAGGCAACTTTTATAACATCCAGCGTGTGTACATTTTAATAGGAGAGGCACATGTAAAAACATGTGGATGTTGTTACATCAGGATGTGCGAGAAATCACTGACCAATAGGTAGAAAGGGACATGGAATGTTTATTGTCCATGTTCCTGCACTATTTGACACCAAGTTGCACCTAAGACAGTGTACAGGTGGTTTTTTTGAGTTGATAACCAGAATTACTGTATTCACACTTCTTTCTATGAAACCAAACCCTTTTCTCCTACCATTCTTCGGAAATTACTTGACAGTTTATGCTTCTGATTTAAGTTTTTTGATGGTGGTTATTTATTAAATTTTGAACATTATACGAAAGGGCTCTATTCCCATCCATCACAGATTCATCAATTTATATTGAATACCAGGAAAACTCAGTTGAAAATATGGCTTTGTGGCATATTCTTGTTCTTTTCTTATTATTTTGCTGACTGAAAAATTTTACAATAATACTGGTAACATTTCTATTCATCACTGAAGTGATTTAGATCTTAGCAACTCCATAGTGCTGTAGCAGAAGTATCTTCCACAGCATCTACAAATAGTAAGTTCATCACTGTGCTGGTGGAAGGAAAGGGAAGGGAAGTTGGTATTTTAAAAAGAGAAATGGGGCAAAAGATACAGTAATGCATATTTTGGGAAAGACTACATGTTATTTTCAGTCATTCAGCAGATACCTTGGTCCCTCTCTTTTCTAAGTGCTAATTTTATCCAGTATCATTGCCTGTTAGGTTGTTCTATTTGCTGATCTTGTCATAGCTGCCATATTCTTTTTTTTTTTAGTAGACACCCCTGAAAGATACAAACTTCCTTTAAAAATGTTTGGTGCACCTCCTTTTGCATTTGCTTTCTGAAATTTCTGTATTACCTTCAAAGGCTTATGCTTCACCACAGTGAAGGTACTTGTTAGAACTTTCAAGCATAAAAGTGTCAGGATTATATTCTAAATCATATTAATTACACTTTGTGACATATAAATGCTATTTTGATGTTTGGTGCTTATTTTTTCAGCTCACTTAGAAACTATCATGCAGTTCACCTTATCTTCTGTTAAGGACTTTGATGTAAAGCCATAATATATGTAGAAGAGTTTATTTTCATAAGAAAATGATAAACTTCTAAAATGGACTTTGTTGTAATACTAAGCAATAGCTGGATATGTTTTGACTTGATATGCAATGCCCAATACTTTGACGTATTTTCGCTTAAGTTTAGCTCTCTTTTGTAATATTATGTAGAATTAGCATCTGACATGCAAGAAAAAAATTCACAGAAACATCTTGAAAAACCCTTCAAAGTGTACATTTGTGGAATCATGTCCTTACAATTTATAACATGTGAAGAGTATAAATTTATTCATTATCTACAACTGTTTTGTGTTATCAGAATAATTTAAAAATAATCCTTAAAATTACAGGGTTTACTAAAGGTTCTGAAAGCTAAAAACCTTCATCTGTGTGATGGATATCAATGGAAATGCAATTGAGATCTTTGCATTTCTCCAGCACTCATCCTGCTGTGGGTCTCACAGTATAATTTATGGCAGGCTGCAGATAATTCAGTTTATTGCTAACAGATTTAAAAGGTTGGTATATCATCCATAGATCAGAAAGATATAAGAAATCATCGATTTAACTTCAGCTTTTGCCGGGCTTAAGGAAAGTCTTAAAAATATCTTCAGAGTTTTAATTGGCTATGGATAAATTTGGGGCATGTGGTGGGGATTGGGGGAGGGGAAAGGAGGCAATTTGTAGAAAGGAGGCTTTCCCATTGCAGTGTGAGCAGTGTACACTGTCACATCATAGCACACCTGCACAGTACAACACAAACTGCTGCTGCTTACCACACAACACTGCTCTGGTGACCAAAGAAGAAAAGCAGCCACTCACTCTCCTGGGTTAGCTATTGTGGTTTCATAGTCACAATTGACAAAGGATGAGGCTTGATTCATTAACTGTACCCCTTGTGCTATTTCTAAGTGTTAGAATGCTGGCAATGTAAACAATGAAAAAGAAATTAAAAATAGAAATCTATGTAAACACAGTTAATTAATTTTTGAATGCCAAAAAGCAAATAAAATTGTGGATAAATCTCTATTATAATTATGAATAACTCCCACAGGTATTTTCTTATGATTTCTTGATTTGGATAAGACAAAAATGCCTGCCTGTATTTAAAAATTAATCTTTTATAAATAGGAAAGAGAAAGGTAATTAATAAGTTAAAGTGAGAATAACCAAGAAAAAATTTAAAAGACCATGGTTAATGCATCCTATTGTCACAAAAGCCTTTACCAAAGTTCTAGTATGTTTTGGAATCCTTGAAAATAGCAACATTGCAATTTAGAGCTGATGAATTCTGAAAAAATTTATTTAAAAGGGGAAAGTAGAACTCCTTGGTTCTTTGGCATCACAAATAAGGATCATGATAAGATACTGAAACACTACAAATAATTACTTTTTTTAAAGAAGATCATTATTAAAATATTACTACCAAAACCAAGGGAAACTACACTGTGAAGACCCACTATTATTTATAAAGAAGAAATGTTTACATTTGTAAAACAAGCATGGATTCCTGTATACAGGTTTGTCCTCTCTCAATCATCCAACATCTAGCAATAATAAAAACAATTTTTAAAGGAAAATACAGCTGCAGACTTTTTTTTAATTATAATTTAAAAATATTTATGTTAATTAATTTACAAAATGCAACTCAAATAAAAATAAAAGTCTGGGACAATTATGCAGTAGCTGCCAGTGCTGCAGAAAGAGGAAAAGCAAAAGAAATAGCATTTAAAATGGGACAATTTCAATCTTCCATGTGCTCTGAGGAATCTATGAAATTGCTAAAAAAAGATATTAGAAAGACAGGAGGTGAGATGTTGACTTCCAGATGGAAATTCACAAGAAAATATTTAGGAGTGCTCAGCACTGACGTACAACAATCTAGAAATGGATTAACTCACTGAGACCATATGGGCAGAAAATAACTTGAGTTCTGTACGCCAACATGAATGTAGTTGGGTGACAAGAGAAACAGAAGGGCGAAGAGCTACTGAAAATAACTGTGACAGAGAGGTTTATAAAGCATGAGAATAACAAAAGGTCTTTGTCATGTAAGTGAAGCCCGTAAGATTTTGCAATCTCCATAGAAGGTATGTTTACCTGCCACAAGACCTGGGAAAGTTTCCTGCAATGGACAGGACTCTTACTACTAGTGATGAAAAATCTTTCATATATTCTCACAATAATCACTGATCAATGAAAAAGCCAGAAAAGACTTACAAATATTAAAGTTAAATAATGCATAGTTAATGTTTAGACAACTGGTCTGCAGTGTGGAATTCAGACTTCCTTAAAAGAAATCTTCTGATACAGGATGTCAAAGTTTGATTCTTAAAGCACAAGACAAATAAGCTGAGCTAGGGGTCACTTAGGTAACACTTCTATGTGCAGGTATTTACAGATAGAGAGTGGGCAATATCTAAGGAAAGCTGTTTGAAATATCTGAGGCCTAAAATCTCAGAGCATAGGAATATAATGAGGCTCCTCCTTCAATCTGGCATCTTATCTCTGAGATCATCATTAAAACTTGAGGCTATAAGCCATTTTTTTCCCCAAAATTGAGGAAGAGGACAGTCTTTTTTTTTTTTTTTTCAGTACTATTTCAGGACAGTTCTCTTCTGTTTAATGCATGTTCTGTTAAGAAAAAAGAGTGTCTATTTATTCAGGGGAATTGCGCTGGGGAGAGGGAGGAAACAGGGAGTGTAAAGGTGCTGACATGTAGTACTTTAATGTGGTTATTTCATAGAAAAATAAGAGTGATAAATGCTAAGCCTATTTTATTTTTCCAGCTGTACTTTTTTTTTTGTTTTGGGGCCAGAAATTTAAGGTTGGTGGGGGTTTTCTTCCATTTTGCTGGCCCAAGGAATCTTGAATTCTATTCTGCACAGCACATAATTTTAGGAGGAGGTGAAGAACTTCTAATTACTCATCTCAATCCAGAAATAGCACGTAGCATCTAGTATCTGAAGTATTCTTTGAGAAAGCAGATATAATCCAAGAAGCTTTGCTGGACTGATTGCCTTCTTGGCCTTGGAAAAAACCACAGAATCCCTAAACATACCTAGGAATTAGCTAGACATAACATTACTCAGCTGCCAAGATCAAGACATTTTTTCATGCAAAGAAATATAGACTGTTGTTATTTTATGTCAAAAAAACCCAGGCTATTTGGAGTTAAGACCCCTCCAGCATCAAGCAGTAACTAAGAGACAAATTTCTGAAATAGGTATTGGATATACAGCGTATATTTTTCCTCAGGAATAATTTGAGTCCCTTTTTCTAGACCTTGGTCTAATATTTTAACATGCTGAAGTTTGAGAAGTATGTTACAGGAAGTGTTAGACAAAATAATGGATTCACCTTTTTCTATTACATCCAGCTAAGATAGTAATCACGCCTGTCAAAGGGCTCAGATTAAGCTTGCATAAATTTCTGAGATCGTAATGTTACCAAGTACAAAGCAACAGGCATCTAAAAACTTGTAATCGCATTTGTTAAGGAAAGAGATACTTCCATGAACACCTTTTTAAAAGGATTTATGTAGTTTCATTTTATCTAATATCTAGGGAATTACAATAATATAGGTAAGTTCATTTTACTCCTTCTGCAGAACTGGGATATAATCTTGGATCTCTCCATGCTACTCAAACACCTATTTTCAGGGGACTTTCAAAAAAATTACTTCAGATTCTTATTCCTCTGCTTTATTTGTCTAAAACTGAGCAAATGTTTGATGTATTCAAAGCATGATGTAAAAAGCTAATATAAAAGCTAAAGTTACTTAATATCAATTATTCGAGGAAACCTTCTGAGCTTTTTAATCCATAAAGTGGCAGCATGTTGCCCACAATCCTCCTTTTTTTTTATTGTATGTGTCTCTTGTGCGTATCAATTAACAGTTCACTGTTAACAGAAGTGTGAAAACACACAAAGCAAAGATAATTTCAGGTGACAGATTTCTCGCTTCAGGGCTGTGCATGAAAAATTTAACAATTCTTAGGTAAGCATTTATCCTAAAAAGCACTTTCCTGTGTAAAGGCTGTGCCTTAAAAGGAATTTTAAATTCATACCATGCTTGCATTTTACTGCCTTCATCATATTTGATATCACTCATCTTTCTTATTTGCGCCTAAAGTTTGTGTCTTCTTAAACATATCATAAAATGTTCCATATTTATATTATTTCTGTTTTGCATTAAATATTTCCATTGCTAAACTTACCCCAAAACACTTCATTTAATATGAAATATTTTAAGCCTTGAACCAGATTAAAAACATCATATACAACTAAGAAGAATAAACAGACCTTCTGTTTCCTATTGTTATTTTAAAAAACAGTATTAATTTCACTTGTGAAAACACCAAATTTCAATTCAAATTGTGATTGAAAATGAAATGTAAACAGAACTAGAAAACTGGTCCTTCAACCACACATTTGCAAGGACGTATGGAGCCCATAGGATGGGTATCCTCTGGTGAAGGGAACCTTAGTTTTTCAATTTGCTTTACTGATTACAGGGAACATATGCCTGGTGTGCTCTTTCTACCAATTAGTTATCCATGCAAGGACCTTCCTTATGTCACGGCTGCTTGATTTCCCTAAAAGCCTTTGACAAGCGGTTTTCGTTGAAAGCCTTTTGGAAATCCATATATACACTATTCACCAGATGATGCTTACCCAATCAAAAGACATTTATCCAGATACTTGGATTTTTTTAATTTACATTTAATTAAAAAAAAAATAGACTTGCCTATCAAAAAAGGCTGTTCACTGATAAAATTACCATGTTTTGTAGTAATGATCCGTAAAATCTCTGTTTTAAATTTACAGGCATCATATATCAAGAAAAAAGTATTTGGTTGCACTATCAGCTCTAATAGAGGTGTGAATTTAAAAATGATACACAAGTCATTGTCTAGAAGTGACTAGAAGTAGCTTTTAAACTAATGCTAACTTTAGTATAGTGTGGGAAATCTCATCATCATTTTGGTTAGGGAAGAATAAGCTTTTAGTATGCAAATTTGTAAGAAAAACATTTTGAAGAATTGCATCAGGTTAGAGATGTAAATGAAGCCTAAAATGTCTCATTAGGTTTTGAATTGCCCTTATCTTTTGTTGCCATTTTTTTCTTTTTGTTTTCCAAGCATTATGAATCTTGTGGGCTCTGGGGGCAATTTTCTTGCTTGACTGAACCAGTAAGAGTTTTTCGAACAATGAATTATGAAATGCTTCTCCAAACTCAATTCTGCATGGAAATATGTATTGAGTAGAATAGAACTATAAAGTTTTATTTACTGAGTATTTCTCAGGTTTGTTGCCTAACATTTTGATTTTATTTCAAATGACACAAGCAAATTCTGTAATACATTTGGTGTAATTAATAATTTATGTTTAAATTGAATCCAGATACCTAAAGCTTAATACAATGAAATATAGATACAAATTATCTCTATTGAGAAAGAGACATCTGAAAATTTAGAATGTGAGACTTCTTTATAATAAAAAACTTGATTGGTATGCAAACTATTTAAGGTCCTGTTTTAAACAGCTTAAAAAGCTTGCTAAATATATCAGTTCACTCATATTGTGACTTATTGTACATAATCCTTTTCTCTTTTAACTTTTTACCAAAACGAAATATTTCATTGCCATGTCCTGATGCTGGTGTGAATGTACTTTGGTGAATTTCAAATTATTATGTTGACTTCTACTTTAATAACTTGTAATTTTGAATAGTCTACATTATTGAAATGATATCCTGAGGTGTTTATTACTTATCCTTATTACTAAAAATAACTGTGTTGGGATAGTTTATAAACAGATTAAGGAATATGCACTTGTTTCCCCAATTAATAATCTCCTAGGCAAATTGAATTAAAGAATCCACTAAACAAATTGAACTACTTTGAACTAAATGCAGAATGATATCACAATAGGAAAGGGCTTATTATGTTTCCCATATTTTGTGTTTTAGGGTTCTGTGAAATAGTGTTTACAAAATAGTTCCAGATAGCTTAGATGACATGACTGCAAGATGGCAAATTACTTGATGAATTTCTTTGCAGGGATAAGAGACCACCCATATTATTGCAACTAGCAGAAAGAGGGCATAAGACATTGCCTAAACTGATTTAGACTGAGTGTTTCTTTCAAATGAGAGCTTCATGAGCCAATTGCACCAAAACTCTGTCACTGCAGAGTTCCAATGGTTCTAATTAGTTGTAGCTTTGTATTTATGTTATGTATACACATATGTGCGTTTTCCACTGACATACACACACGTAACACATGATGGTAAATTTATCTTTTCCAAATTTTTAACTCTCACCCATCATTTTCTTAAATGAAATTAGTCCACTCTGAGCAGTTCAGATATTAAATGTAAATATTATTTTTTATTTAGATAGCAGTGGCCAGCGATTTAGGAGACAGGTTGGATTTCGGTGCAATTTTTTCTTCTTTAGAGGTACTAATCCTGTTTCTTCAGAAAGCTGAAACTTTCTCATTGATATAAGATACTTAGTGGATTTAATTTTCCCCCCTTATTTCTTCTTCTCTTCATGCTTAGCAAATAACTTGGAGACTTAAATGAAAAATAGATATGAGAGATTACAGTAACTTCTATGACTCTGGCTAAGTGATAAGAAATAGATTCTTTTTTCTTTAGCTAATTGCCCACTTCAAGGAAAATTCTTACTCCCATGAAATATTTGCCTTGGGACCATGGTATAGTAGGAATCTAAGAAATGTACATACTTCTAATTCAACTACATTGAGAACGTCTGAGTGATTTTTGAAGAGTAAAATGATATGATGGTATAAAATTTGCAGTTTATTGCCTAAAATATGTACCACTCTTAGGTACTGCATCTAGAGAGCCTGTGCTTGTTGCTTGGCCCTAATGGAAAATGAAATTTTGTGAATAGATATTAATCCTTTAATGGTGTTGGAGGTGGATCAGCTAATGTGAAAACAATCAATACATACTCTCTGAGCTACCAGATGTAAAATTATGGCCCTGCACTCTCTAACATTTACTTCTGTTCATAATCGTATTGCTGAGATATAAAAAGAAAGAGGGAAATCTTGTAATGTATGTTTTAAAATGGTCCTTTGAAAACTTTTAAATACTATTTAAAAGGAATTCCTACATATTCCTACTAATCTTTCTGTTCTCTCTTTGATCCTGTTGTGGGGGATGAGCAAGCAGCTGTATGGTGCTTAATTGCTAGTTGGAGTTAAATCATGGCAGTGAAACATATATACATAGAATTACTTACAAATACATAGATATACATATAATTAGAAGATCTTATAACCACAAAAATATTTTTCTTGAGATAAACTTGTAATGATTCTTCCGAAGAATTTAGTACAGACAGTGTCTTTGCAGATGGAGGCCTTTATCTTAATGTTGCAAAATCAACGGCTGTTGTTCAAAAATTACTAAATATATACATTTTTGTCACAACACATCACTTTATAGTCTAATTTATCATACCAAGAATGTTGTAGAAGCCTTTTGTTAGGCAGTGTCCAATCTTATTTTCAGATTTTTTTTTCTCTTCATGAGACTGATCTTTAAGGTCCTATTTCCTACTTACGGATGTCATGCATGTCCAATTACCACTGGTTATAATGAAAGTTGATTTTTTGTAGTATGCCTGAGTAAGAATATTTCAAAGTAAATGTTGAAAACTACCATGTTTTGCAGTACATGTCCTTCCTATGCTTGCCTCCAGTACATCCTTTTATAAATTAAAACTGAGCTTAATAACATTATTACTACATATTTTTTAAAACTGAAATAATAAAGATGCTTTCACAATTCATCTCCAAACTTATTGATAACTATTTCAATGTTTCAGTTTGATACATGAAACAGCATAGAAATCAGGAAATAATTAGATGCGAAATTCCATTTTGCCAAATAGATGACTATATTTACACCTATATTTTTCCAGAAGAACAATCACATTTTCACAAAGAGGACAGTGACTCAAGGTCTATGATTCTAAAGACACATACCACAATATGCTTTGGACCAGAATGTACAGACAAAGCTCTGGAAACTGCTCAAGTAAGGATGTGAAAATCTGAAGGAGACATGTCAGCCTGCCAAATACCAACCACATGGCGAGGGAAGGGGTAGCTGTTCCTCCAGCCATACATATACAGGATGATTTTCTTTGCTTTTTCCCTAGATTTCCCATTGAATGCCACTCCTGGTTCTGGAAAAACAGGGTTAATTATTACAACTGCTGCGAAGGGGCATGGCTAGGACCTAGAGGTTGTTCTCTACCACCTCATATCATTGCTGGGGGCAGAGGAAAGGGCCTCTCTGCTGAGGAGAAGGAGCTCTTGTCCACTCGAGTAAATGTGGCGGAGGGAGCTGTCTGGTGTTGTGTACTGTGCTGGGTTTTCCATGAGAATTTGTTCTTGTTCCCTCTGCCATAACTACTGTTGCTGTTATCATGTGTTCTCTTGCTTCATTGCTGTTTCCAAAACATTTTTATCTCAACCTGTGATCTTTTCCTTATGGACCCTCCAAGTCTCCACTCCAGCTTGCCACAGGGGGAGGGACGAAGGGAATGCAGGGAACAACAGAGCGGCGCATGGTTTGGAGAGTCACAGTGGGGGCACAGGGTTGAAGAATATCATTCCTAAACCACAGCAATGCTTACTATGTGCTGGAAAGAGAAAGACACCTACTCCTGCATTCAAAGGAAAATGTTCTTTACTGCCATTAAAGTTTACATATCTCAAAAATAGAAATAGGACAGAGTAGGGGAGAACAGGCAGTGGTGAGATCATGTTTACTTTGTCAAGGTTAATGATAACAACTTGCATTCTAGGGTTAGTGATACAGTATTCTCAGCTATAGATTCTTACTGCTAAACTTTATTCTGCCTGTACTTTCACCAAAGCCTGAATACTGAGAACTTCAGATTGTATTAGTAATTGCCTATTATTGGGGTGAATAAAACAACGCTAGGTATTAATTTCAGATTAGGGAAAGACTCCAGGACTCCTGTAATTTTTGACCAACAGAATTGTTTTGTAGAGACAACACACATATATAGATACACTAATTAATTCAGAAGTGGAGCTCACTGTGCATCTGTAGGAAATGAATCACTTAATCACAGAAAATAGAGTGAGTATGCCTTATTTTGGATAATAAGAAGCAGAGTTAGAGATGAAGGATCCTTCAGGTTGATATGTTTATTATACTGAACATTCCTTGATGCCTGCTGTTTCAGTATTGCTACAGAAGCATGTGAACCTGTTCACAATCACACTTCTTTGTTCTTGATATTCATCAAGGTCTGCTATGTTCAGTCACGTCTATACTTGTCACAAGAAATCTACTCACAGGAAGCCTTAGACCCACATGCCTATTAGAATTACTGCCTGACTCATTCAAATCCATTTTTTCTGTGTCTTTACTAGTGTTCATCATTTTCAAGCCATCAAGTAGAAGCAGGAGAATTTACTTCTCTCTTACTCAAAAATTCATTATATCTTAATCTTCCAACTAAATTAAATAATATTTAACACTTTCACTACCCTCATCTGCATGTCTTTTATATTATTTTAAAATCCAAGTTTTAGGCATATTTGCAGTGCCCATCTTTGTGTCTTAAAAGCCAAAAGCTTTAAAATTTTCCTTATGTTTGAAAGTTAAACCTTGGATAATATAATGGGTTGGTTTCAGTTTAACCCAATGCAATTTTAGTAAAGTATGTCAGGAAGTAGTATAGATATCAACTAGTATTTGCAGTCATGGTATTTATTTTTACAGGCTACTTTGTTTTGATATGGACCAAACATACAGAAGTCACTAAAGGGATTTTATTCCCATATTGTCATAAGAAAGTGTTATGCAATTTTTAGTAATATTTACATTTGAATTTAACTAATAGCAACATAAAAATACTTTGTACTAGCTCAGTGAAAACATATTTACTATGGTCACTGAAGACTCCCTTTTAACTTAGAAATTCAAATTCCAGTCCTGATTGTTCCAACTGACCACATTTACCCTAAAGTGATATCTTCAGCCTACCAAAATCAGGACAGAAGGACTGCCACAGAAATATGTATATCTGTGCATACCAGTATGTCAGACATAAGCATTCATTTTTCTCTTATAAATTTAGACAAATGTGTATCATCTCTAATATCATAAGGAAACACTATTCTCAGTATTTTTGTGTTAAATCAGACAATAGATCTGGTTCCTATTTAATAAATGCAGTCTAAGTACAGGAAACAGGATTACTAAAAAGATTTTTTTTTTAAACGCTGAATACAATTGGAAAAAGTGTCTTTTGAGATAAACACTCATGCTGAAATCACTGTTATCATTCAAGGTAGCTTAAAGAAGGCAGACAAATTCTCAGAGACAGCAACCAGAGGACATATATACTTAGATAAGAGGCAATTGTGGTGAAGGATTATGGTGAACAGGTGTTAATTTGGTAATATACAGGTGAATCAGCATGGGTTTTCATCTATGCCCACTGTGGCTTTTCTTCTTTCCTCTGTTAGATTCAGCTATTGTAAGGGCAAAGGCTATTAAAAAAACTGCATCAGTTAGATGGGGAAGAGTAAATTTTGCTACAAGAAGATATTCTTACAAAACGTGAGAAATACACAATTTATCGAAAAAACTAAACTGAAACAAAACAAAAGGCCTCACAAAAACCAAAGCCAAACCAATCTGTATGCTTTAAGGACCAAGGAGCTACCAAATAGTGGGATTTATTCCCTTTTGCTTTCCCGTCGGTTTTTCTCAGTAGCTGTACATTACCTATGCTCCAAGAACCAGCAGGAATTTTAAGTTCAACTACAATTTTGCCCTCACAACATGACAAAAATGCTACCTGAACCAGATCCATAACATCTCACATAAGGTCAAGGATATTCATACATAACAAGCTTTCTTGGAGGGAGCTAGTTTGATGTTGTCTAATGTACCTGCTCAAAACACAGATTCTGAAACAAGATATCAAATTGATCACTAAGTCAGTAGAAGCTGGACCTTGTAAAGCAAAAGCACAGTCTCTCAGGAGAAGAGTTTGACTGTTGCATTCGTAAGCACCCCTTGCTGGATACAGTCAGTCAAGAACTTGTCACTAGTAAATGTGCTGTGCTTTTACTGACACCATCTCCAGCTGGGGAAAAAATATACTGATGGCCATTCTCAAAGGATAAGATGTTTTAAAAATATTGATGAAAATAAACAGAGAATACTAGGAACTTTGTGATGTAAAATGCCAAGTGTTTCAAAAGGGAATGTAGTTTCAGATCATATTGCTCATGGTTTTTTTCCTTAAATGTTGACAGACTCTTCAAAACCTGGTGACAAAACTGGTAAGATTTATCACAAACAATAGGATCTGAAGTCACGACAGAGGAAGTAGCACCACTGTACAGAAATGGGAAATAGAGAAATGCATGAGATTCTTATCTCATTAACTGACTAGATGAATTAACTGACAGCGACAAATATTGGGTAAAATGTTGTCCAGGTAGAATTTGGGTATTTAGAGACAAGAGAGCTATGGGTAAGAATCATGTTTCATTCCATAGACTGCTTAGAAACAGCAGGCACCTACAGTTCTGCTGCCCTATGTGACCTTAGGAACTACTAACTCACCGGAGTGGAGCATCTCAGTTCACATTTCTAAGGACACTACTGTCAAATGAGCATCTTATTTCCATGGAAAGGAGCCTTGGTTGCCTGAGCCTTCACTGCAAAATGGTTATGCTTTCTGCATATAAAATAAAAAGGGAAAAGATAAAACTACCTGTAGAATTATTTCAGTGCTTTCTCCGTAATTATTCCTGAATACTGTGGCATAGTAAGCATAGCACTGGACTCAAGCGACTAGTGTTTCATTCCAATTTCTTTATAAGTGGCTGTTGCATCAATGTATTTTTCTGGTCCAGTTTTCTCATTTTTCTTTATCATGGGAAGTCTTAATTTTTTAAAAAAATCAGTAGTATACTTTTATGTTTCTCCTTGAGATAAACAGCATTTGTAATAAAAATATTTTCAAAAAAGAAGCAGAATATAAAAATTTGAATACAAGAATGGCATTCTCTTGTTTCTAAAATTGTAATTTTACATGCTTGGCAGTCCTGGTAACTCCAAAACTGTTGCCTCACATTTAGGAGAAACAGTTTCACCTTTAACAAAAAAAAACCCTTAAAAATTCTTTATTGTAAAAGTTTGGCAGTATAAACTAGTTTGAAGGGGGGGGGGAAATATCTCCCTGCCCAAAAGTTAAAAAACTTAAACTACCTTACTTTGTACAGATAATAGTTTCCTGCAGCTGAATAAAATGAATCTGTCTAGGAAGATGTCCTTCTGGCTTTGAATATAACCTCAGATAACTTAAGAAATTTAGGGAAACAGAGGTAGTGAAAGATTTTTATTATTACTGACTTATTCTATGCTGCTGGTTAGGTTGAA
Source organism: Polioptila caerulea (assembly GCA_013397295.1). Lineage (NCBI taxonomy): Eukaryota > Metazoa > Chordata > Aves > Passeriformes > Certhiidae > Polioptila > Polioptila caerulea. The sequence goes on from VYXF01011005.1 coordinate 545,711, forward strand.
ATATAGTCTTGTTAGCATGAGAACAACATGACCTCCAAAGTAGTGTCAGGACTTCAGAAGCTTTACTGTTCTAACAGACTCAGCAATAGGTAGGACTTCTTATGAAAACAGTGATGTTTTTACAACCCCTGGTTTGAGTGGTGTTCTCCCAGCATAACTATTATTGATTCTGATTTAAGTACAAACATAGGAGTGAAAACTATGATAAACCGTGCTGGAACTTCCTTACAGCATCCCAAATGGAATTCAATATAAATACTGTTATGTCTACAACTAAGTGCTACAACTTTATACTGTACATAAGCTTGATGAATAGATTGCAGAACAGGAGACTCAGTGATGATTCTTTTTGTAGCCTCTGGTTAAACTCTGCTTATCAATAGAAACTGTACAACTGCCAGGGAAGGTTCAATAAAACATGAGCACACTTGTACACGTATTATCACACACAGACACATCATACATATCGTTTTACATATTTGTGTGAGTATTTGTTTATCTATACATCAAGAAAAAGAGAGACAAACAGGCAATAGTAAGAATGTAAACACCAGTTCATATTAGGATGTGTACCCAAAAAATGAGGCAGTTCACCACCTTTAAGCTTTAGGCTTTAAGCGTAACTTAAATGCTTATAATGGTACCACTGTGATGAGTAAGGTCCTTCTATGGCTATTTATCTACCTTACAGCACCTAATAACCATGTAACAGTGATGTACTAGATACAGTACAGAGACACTTTATTACTATAGACAACAGATAATCATTGAAATCAACATAAAATTAAAACAGGACATAGCAGCATGATATAGGTAAACTTTGACTCATTCTAACTTGTATCAGTATACTTCTCCAAAGGTATCTCTTGGCTTACAACTTTTAAGAATATTTTTGTTTGTTTTTAGTGGAAGAGGGAGTCCACTTACTGATCTCGTAAAGCATTTAAGTCTATCTATTTATAACAGATTTTGCTCTTCATTTGACCTTATAGACAATGTTTTGGATGTGACCACAAAGCCCGGGAAGAAGCATTCTGTAATACCTCCCAACTGGGTAGAAAAATAACATATGCAATTGTTTTCAAAGCAAAAATCTTGTGTTCCTTTCCTAGGAATGTACTGAGGTTGAAATAAAATGATCTTAAAACTTTACTGCCAAGGGAAGATGAAGTTGTGTGAGTATGGGCTTAAAGTAAAGTAAAATGGGCTTAAATTATGTTTGATCAAGGGTTGGAAGCACAACTTCATGTGAATCAGTAAATTTTGCAGATTAGTTTGTAACTTTGTAATCACCCAAAAACAAAGATAAAGAATTACTAAAAGAAAGATATGATTTTTTTTGAGCTATACTCTGATTTATGCTACACTCTTAAAAGTAGGAGGAAGTTTTCAACAGTATATTCTTTAACATTTGAGATCACACTGTACCTCAGTTTAATAAAGGAAATATTTTGCATGAGGTTAATAGAGGTTTGAGAGTATTTTGGGTAGACTGTTACAATAACAAGCTCTATTATCTGTTATCTTCAGTATTTTGGTAGTAAGAGGTTTGAGACAGTTGATATTATAAAACTTATAGTTCACAGTTAATTAAAAAAAAATCCAGTATATTTTTTTTAGTAGAATTGTAAAACTGAAAAGCTTGGGAGCATTACCTAAATGAAGAGTCAAACCAAAACAGATCATAAAGCAATATTTGTTCCTTATCAACAACTAAATCTTCAAACTCTGTATAGTATGACTGCAAATGTATCCTAAACAATCATGGAGGAACACCTACCACCTATATTTACTTTGAAAATTAAGTACATATTTGCTTCCTCAGGCAGTAATTCTTACCTGAATGTGCAAATAAGAAAAAAATGTCATGAAATCTTAAACTTACAACTTAGAAACTTTCAGTAAATCTCCGAGTTATGCTGCATCATAGAGTATGGTAAAAAAACATAACTGAAATTAGTTTATGGAATATGAAATAGAACTGTGCCTTCAATCTACAATAACTGAATTTACAGCTTAGTTGAGTGAATGAAGCATTTTAAAATCATTTTTCAGATGAAGAATTGCAAGACTGGCAACCTTTTTGGTATTTTGATCACTAGCACACAAGCATGTAACACACTTTGTGTTCAAGGGGACCCTTCATCCAGGATGCAAAGCTGGTGCTGAATTATAATCACCTTCAAAAAGATTGCAAGCCTGTGGGTATTAAGCTTTGCACTCACCAAGCTCAACCAGAAAGGTTTATGCAATCTGCTCTGGGACCTGACACTTATTCATACAGTAGATCTGATAAGTGCATTCTGAAACCTTGAAGTTTATTCTCATCACAAGTTGTGCATTTAAGAACTCAACCAGTAGACCTTTTTTAGTGCTGATCAAAAGCACTTCATTATGAGCTCAAGCAAAATCACTGTACAACCACACAAAAGAGGAAAAAAAAGGAAAGGAAAAGGGAATAAGGAAAAGGAAAGGCAAAAGCCATATGTGTCTAAAATAAAAGTGAATCTTTAAAGCCTAAGAATAATCTCCAATATTTTAGGCAGCAGTCAAGTTTTTGTTGTCTTTGCTGTTGTTTGTCTGGAAATAGTTTTTCAGATATGTTTGCTTTCCAGTCTCAGCCTATGTAAATGGCAGAAGACATCTGAATCAAAATAAACCATATATTTCTTAACTTTATGGCATCCGTTGTATCAGAAAGCTAAACAGCACAAACCAGAATTTGTCCAAATATAATAAAGATGAAAAAAGGTAATGAATTAAAAGATTTTACTGTTCATTTGCAGTTAACCCATCATCCAGACAATGCTGAACTGGATTTGATTCAGTATTGACCCATGGGATACACCTGGGCTTACTGGCTTCCAACCAGACTTCAGCTACTGGTCACAACCCTCTGGCCTTGACCAGTCACCCATTTTTAAGCTCATCTTACTGCCTGCTCATCCAGTCCACACTACCACAGCTTCTTTATGAAAATATTGTTGGATTCAGTGTCAGAAGACTTACTGAAATCAGAATAGACAAAATTCACTCCTCTCTCTTCATCTACCAAGCCAGATACTCCATCGTAGAAGGTTATCAGGCTGCTAATGTCTGACTTCACCTTGTGAATTAATGCTGACTTGCAATGACATCAGCTGCCTCCATCAGCTTTAATGGATGCATCCCATAACTGCTCATGGACTTATGTATGTCCACATTATTTAAGTATTCTCTGAGCTGATCCTCTTCCACCTTTTCTGCCCCAGATACAACCCCTGGTTCCCAGCAGGTATTCTTGAAAGCTTTTTTACAAGACTGAAGCAAAGAAGGCGTACAGCACTTCAACCTTCTCCACTCTATCATCTGTGCCCTTGTCCCACTCATCATCAGGCTCCTGATTTCTCTTGTCTCTCTTTTGCTGCTTATATACTTGTAGAAACCCTTCTTATGGCATTTGACATCCTTCACCAGATTAAACTCCAGCATAAACAATAGCCGTGATGTTTCAGGTTTCATAAATCTAAATATCATAGGTATATCTATCTAGTCTAGAATTAAAGATTTTTTTTCCCCTTGAGGTCACATCAAACAAGATAAATTCTTTAGAATTGTGGACTCTTCTGATTCATCCAGCTTACACAGATGATGTGCAAGTTCCCTTCCATGCACTTTTTAGACAGATCTGAAAAATCTGTTCAAATAGCAAAATAAATCTATTGCTAAGGTATGAAATGTATCATGGAAAGTTTTCACTGCTCTGAGTCATAAACTCAGAATGCTGATTTATTTTAAGTGAAGTCTTGAGCTTTTCTGCTACCTCTTAAACTGCAATTTTTCCCAAAGCAAAAGTCATTTCTCATCCCTGTGGTTCATGAATTTGTGTTGCTTTTTATGAGAGAAGAAAATCTGTGAGCAATATCAGCTAATTTTTAGAGATAGAGAAAAACATTTTTATGGTAACTTCCAGCAGAGGCTACCAAGAGTGTAGGAATTCAAAACAATTACAAAATTTTAGATAACAGTGGAAGTCAGTGGCCATTAAGTTAGCTCAATACTCTAATTCAGTCTTCAAGTTCAAATATTCATTATTTCTGTCAAGTGCTTATTTTGAAAGATATGTTTTCCCCTCTTTGATCTAGAGTGCCTCTATTCTGTGCTTTATTTCTTTGATGTTCACTGAAGACTGATAATTGTCATTGAAGTACGGAGGGTGGTTATTGGAGGGAAGTGCGTTTTGATGAATAACGTCTTGAATTCGTTCTATATAGTAATACCTACAGATTCATACTACATATTTAGATTTCTTCTAAAAAAGTCTTCATCCTTAGAAAAGTTTGGTGTAGCTAAAGAAAGCAACTAAGCACCTGGTCTATAATACCTCACTTTGCATTGAAAAATGGCAAACTGGTTTGTTTTGTCCTGTTTTTGGAGTTATTTTGGGCACCAAACAAAATACATGTGTTTTTGTGGCAGCCCAAATGACTGTTTTTTCACTATGGTCTTGCATACCAGTACTAATAACAAATACCACTTAAATACATTTTTTTTCTGCTGGATGTTAAATGATTATGATGATAAACCACTATCTCCTTTACCATTATTCTTGACATATGTCAGATGTATGATGTGACAATTCCTTATTATTAGCAATTCTTTGAGAGTGAGATCATGGAAGAGAAACCAAATAATTTGTTACTAAATCAAGAGATGACTCCATTTTGAAAATGGATGTCAAATTTTACATATATCAGCTGCTTAAAGTAAGGAAAACTATTAGCTGCAGAAATCCCTAGAAGACATCAGCAGCAACCCAAAATTTAGATTAACATAATAAAAAAATAATCAGAATAAACACAAAGCCACTCCATAAAGAACTAAAAACCCCCATAAAAATGCAAAAATAAGCAAGAAATCCCAAACACCTGAAGAAAACAGGAAATAAGAGGAAAATTAATCTAAACCAACAACCTTAAAAAAAGAAAGAAGACCCCTCCACCAAAAGGCAAAAGACGAGAAAAAGCAAACCTGACTGCCAATATCCACTACGTTAAAAAAAAGTCTTAATTAATGTAAATTTTAGTCATACCTTTGAATTAAATGCAAATTTCAGTTGTGTGTGTTTGGGGATTATGCGTTGCATGTTTGTGCAAATAAATTCAAGGATTGCATCTCCTTCAATTTCCAGAAAGAGACTGTGTTGTATAGAAAGGAGTAACATTCATTTTCTAGTGCTAAGTTATTATTTGTAGCTGATGACTTCTTCTATTTGATTATTTGATTACATTACCTTGTTTTGTGACAACAAGAAAGTACATCTTGATTAGTATATATTAGGATTTAATGATTTACAGGTTAGACAAAAGCTGCCTTTTGCCAATCATCATTTTGAAGACATGATCATTTATGGAGATAAGGAAAACAAGACTTGCAGGGACAAGCAGTATTTTTATTCAGCTTAGTGAGACAATAGCTGCAAAAAGAGTTACTGAACCAAAAAAGAGCAACTGAACAACTCCTGGTCATTAAAAATTGTTCCTATATTCCACCCTCTTCAGTACCAAGTTAGCATCGAACCCCTCTGAAGGCAAGTAGCACTTACTAAAATGGCAGCAAAACTCAACCTGCGTAATTTTCTGCCTTTTGAAAAAGTTCAGTGGCTCAGAGAAGAATCATAGAAATACTTAGTATTAATACTAATACTTAATACTTAATATTTGGAAGGGGATGATAGGGCAGGCAATTGCAGTATGGAAGCTGGGTAAGAAAATGTAAGTGAAGGAGAAAAAGAAGAAGAGAGGCAAAGGATGGCCCCTCTTTTTACTGAGAGAGAGAACCTGTAGCTGGAAAAAAACACAGGCACCTGCATCACATGCACCATTCTAGAGTCATGTCAAGCACATGTTTTTTAACTCATGCAATGAAAAAAATTATATTTAAACAACATGAGGTTTTCAAATAAATCCAATGTTGGAACAACAACATTTTTATAAGTGGTAGGCTACTAAGCAAGTCTCCAAAGAAAAATCTGCTGAATTTCAAGAGATACATACAAGATCCACCCCTAGAATGTCATATTTTAAATCCAGAATTTCATGTTAATAGGGCCAAAGTAAACTGTTCAATATCAGTCACACCTTATTGTGGCTGAATACAGCCTGAGGAACTTTTAACAGTTGTTTGTATACATGTTGAACATAAGCCCGCTAGGCTATTTTTCTAAAAATAACTTTATTTTCTGAGCTTCATTGGTTTATGCCAACCTAGAACAGTTTGAATTTGGGAGATGAGAAGAATTATTTTAAACTGAGAACAGAGCATAGCCAAAAAGGCAACAAATTGTCTTTAGATCCTCAAAACCAAAACCATGACATAACTATTTAGGAGGTCAACTTACAGTAAAATGCAGTGTTATATCTTTAAAGAATCAAAGATGAGTAGTTCTTTCTCTTTCTTAATGAAAATGATAAAACTCTTTAATCGAGATCTTTGTCAGAGATGAAATTCATGAAGATAGGGAAGGTGAAGGAAGTATCTTAAAGCTACTCATTGATCTCTACAGTGTGTAACAAGTCTTAAAAGGTACTTTGATAAAATTAAATCACCGTGCCATCGAAAAGGCACACTTCTGTATTCCTATGATTACAATTTCTACATAATCATATAGACTGTGGCGTTTTCATCTATGCATATTCCATGTTTAATTCCTCTTGTAATTAATTTGACACAGCAAAACATTATCTTTTTATGAAATGTAAAAAAATTAGTAAATGCATTTTTAAGAGTAAACTAATGAACCTACAAAAAACCCCAAATAGAGCTGAAGTGAAAAGCAAAATAATTAAGTTATGAAAAGAAAAAGAAATTGATTCTTGATAATAAGTCTTTTAAGAAATCTGACAAATTTCAACGCTATTATTTTTTCTGCCTCTTTTTAAAGTGACTTCTGTATGACAAGGATCTAATAAACAATAATAGTGTGTCAATGTATATAATATATAGATATAGATATACGTATCTATTTACAACTCTCAATGAAATCTTGGATGTCTGAAAACCGATAGAAATTATTCACAAATGCTACAGAACATAGCTTCCAGAAATCAGTAAATTATAAACATGGCAGTGGCTGAAATTGTATGATTATACTTTTGCAGAAGTCCTATGATGAAATATTAAGCTGATCATGAGTCTGTTCCTGATTAAAGTTATTTATATGTCTCAGAGCAGAGGCAATGAGATCAAGCAGCTGATCAAATCCTTTGATTGAGGATATAGCACTTAAGCAAGAATGACCAACTGCATGACAGGGATCATTTTGCTGATAATTATGTAGAAAGGAATACAGGGTTACAGAGGATCACACACTTGCATAAGTCAACATACATTTTTCTGCTATAAAATGAGTAATTGGAAATTGAAATAAAAGGTAGCTTGCAATACATAGGAAATTAGTCTTCCATTCTCTCTGGCACTGGCAACACACCAGGTGCTTACTGGGTCCAGTTTAAGGAATGGAGCTTTGAGGAAGGTTTAACTCAAAAATTATAGGAAGCATGGATTTAGGAAAACAAAAAGGCTGCTAAAGGAATGAATAAGGGGAAAAGAAATATTCTTTATACTCTTGTTGAACAGGGTAAGATTTATTGAATTTAAACTGCAACAAGAAAAAGTCAAATTATGCACTATGAAAAAACCTTCAAACTATGATTATAGAAAGACATCATAAAAAATTTGTTGGAAGAGGTTAGAGGTTTTTGGAAGCAGGTTAAAAAAAATGTTTGACAGGAATGACTTAAGCACAGCTGATTCTGCCTTTGGCAGAAGATTAAATGATCTCTTGAGATACCTTCAAGCCCTGCTTTTCTAAGATTTAAATAACACCTAGAAAGTGAATAGAAAATTTTTAAGATCACCTTAGAAAAGTAAATTAAAGGAAACGAAAGGCATGGAATCTTTGATAATAAGTAAAAAAACCAAACAAAAACCAAACCGAAACAAAAAGAAAACACAGTTAAAAAATCCAATAGAGGTATAAGAGTTACCTCGATAGTTGTTTGATTGTGTTTTCTGTGAGTGAGTTATATTACTAGAACGGACTTTGGGCAAAAGAAACACCGCACTAGCAGGTGGAACACAAAATTAATTAATCAGTAACAAAAAATGTGACATCTTGGAAGCAAAGTTTACTAGAATTGCTACCTCCAGCTGTGGCTCTTAAACCTCATGAAAAAGACTACTTTGATAAATCAAAAATACTGTTGCAGGACTGAAGCAGGCATTGAACTCTTGTCTGGTCAAAAAGGGGGGAGTGAGAGAAAGGAAGCGAACACAGTTTTAGTAATCTGGTTTAAGGGACGACAGAGCAAAGACAATGGAAAAAAGAAATGTGTATGCTTTTGGCACAGCTACTGTATAGAAAACATGGTTTTCTGTTTTGCATTGCAAGAGTGAGTTGTTTTACAATTTTCTCTTGAGATAAAAGTTCCATGGGGAGTTGTGGAGAATGTAGTCTAATTTATTTTAATGATCAGAGCAGTCAATTAAGTGCCTGCACTTACAAGAGAAGAACTTTTTATGTCTGGTCATTTTCTTCATAAAGACTTCTCTAAACATTGGATGACTGCATTTGGGAAATGTGAGTAGCCATTATTCTCTTAATGAATAGGAAATTCCATACAAGTATTGCTATTATGCATCCTTCAAAATGAGACTCCTTTTGAATCCTATGATTTTTACAAAATCCCCAGATTTTGCAATCTAGATAATATAAACATGTTCTTCTTAGGTAACTACTAGCTATAGTCTGTAGAAACAGGAAAAGCTATTTCTGAAGATTAAAAAAAGAAACAACAACAGCAACAAAACAAAAAAGATAAAATGTTAATTTTCATCCCAAATACCTGGAATGGATCAATTTTTAAAGATTTGTTCACATTTTTCTCCAAGTTTTAATGGAAAGATATCATTCAGAATGGCAATGTCCTTTAAATGGTGTTCAATACAACATCAAAGAAAATATAAAAATACTATCTTTGGGGAAAATAATGAGAAAAGGCACTGTTGAGAATTATGATACGGAATTTGAGAAACAGCTATATGTAAAGATCCATTTCAATCAATAAGATGCTGGCTCTGATATTGACAGGCAATTAACTATCACCTATCATGGCATCTGAGCAGATTTACCAAACAAACCCTCGAGATCCTTTACAGGGTACCTCTTACAGCCACAGGAGCTGCAGGATCTAAAGTAGGCAATCAAGAGAACCTGTGAGCCTTCAACTGCAACAGACTTCACCAGCATTTAACAACTATGAGAAGCTTTCAGCTAGCAGAAATGACATCTAGTAAAACTATTTTTGGAAATTCTAAGTATTACTGATTGAGAGTTTAAAATTTAGAGACTCTTTTTGGCATTTTCAAGACTTCTTAGGTGCCTCCCTGAACAGTCCTTCCATTAACTCCTGAATTTTGTTACTGTGCTGCATAAGAGGAACTTGTGTTTTAGTACAGTAGAGCAAATCCTTCTGCCTCATCAATCTAAGACAACAGATGCTGCAAGATAAGGAATACATAGGTGTTACAGAGATGTCTTCCCCTTATTTTCTTTCTCCTCTAAGCAATTTATGCACTTTTTTTTGCTGATGCTTTGTTATATCATGTCGTATTCTGCTTCTTCCTTTAGCTCTCACCATGAGGTGTGTCTCAGGGTTCACCCTGCCTTTTTTTCTCTTGTTTGTATTAATGTACCTCAGCCTTTGTATCTATTTCATCTGTTTCTTCACCATGTAAGTAAAATTAGTAGCTGGATATAAAAGTAGATATGTTAGTGAAGAATAGACTAGAATTATCAAGATATTTTTCAGTTTTCTTATTACCTGCTTTCATCTTTCTTCATAAAGCTACACTGCTTTTTATCTTGCCATGTATTTTGTATTGTCCAATCCCACAGATGCCAGTATAATACATGGTATGTCAGAAAAATAGAAAGCAAATGCAAGACTCAACTAACTTAATCACAGTAACATCAAAGCACTCGCAACTGCCAGTGCCAAAAAATTAAGACTAATATGTAAATACTTATTCATCATTTAAACTAAGGATAAAACAGAATAGCTTTTATATGATAGGTTCCTTTGCAAATTGGATATCTACATCATTCAGAGAATAGACTGTAAAATAGTCTATTCTATATATAGAATATTCACTAAAGTATTATATCTTTCAAGTATTTAGTATCTGTCTCTTGATTTAAATAGGATGCACTAGGAAACTTGTGTCTAAGCAATTTAAAATTATCATAAATTTCAAGGAAATGAAACTAAAACAATTGAAGACACTTAACCTTAATGCTATCTGGTCTACCTATAACTAAAAACGTCTTAACAGTAACACAGATGTGAAACTGAAACAGAGTCTCACCGTGTTTCTCTCCCTTATAACTCTCAAAAACAGTACCCCTTGCACTGAGAACAGAAGTATCTGGAAAATTAATGGACTTTGGCTGCAGATTGAAACATTCCTCTTTACTAGATGGTATAAAAAGCTTTCCTTTGCACACCCCCTTGGTCTCAATTGCAGAACGCATTGCTTCAATGACAGGGGTGTAGTTCTATCAAAACAGACACATCTGTATTTTATAGATAGACATGTATTATATATTTATATATGACACACACACACACACACACTATTTTTTTTTAATTTTTCTTTTTTTTTATCGGGAAAAGAATGTGTGATAGCTCATGTTAAGAATAAATCTCAAAACAGATATGCAAGTGCCTTGAGTCAGTAAGGCAAAAAATGTGAGTTCTACTTTTTTTTCAGCATTGTGTCAAGTCCAATAACTTGATAATTTTCAGCTGACATAAATATATGTATATGTGGATTGTGTAACTAAAATATACTGTATAGAGAAGCTACTTCCTGCTGTAGGGAAGCAGTCCAACAGTTTTAAAAATACTTCAAATATATAGCATAATTAATATATTAAAAATAAAGAAAAATTTCTTACATGTCATTATTCTTCTAATACACACTAAACAGTAACCAGTTTAGAAGCAATAATAATTTTGAACCTAAACATGCCTAGTACAAAGGCACTCAGCCTCCATAAAAGAAAAATCACACTTTAGAAAATGTATTTTAATCATTAGTGATATTTCAATCATTATCATTTACTCTGCAAAGATATAATAAATCAGGATGTTTACTTTTTATAAGGAGACATTTAACTGAACTAAAAAGCAGCTCTTACATATTGCACCACGAAGGAGGAAGGAATTTGATTTTTTAAAGAATACAATGATTCAATTTTTTAAAAAAAAATCAGCATTCCTTATATGAAACATTATTCAACTATATTAACAGTAATCTAATTAATTTTTAATTGGTCAGAAATTGGGTTTTCATACAATTTTAACTGCCTGAAGTCAATGGGATTCTAAGGCTATTGCTATGCAGAAGTGAATTTGTTGCATATTTGGTCATAATTATTACAGTTGTTTACAGGCAAATGTACTACTAATAAATAAAAATATAGAAAGATGACTGCTTTCATTGCCATTTAAATATGCTTATGAAAATTTAAATTTTTTATGAAAAAAATTAACAGAACAGAAATTCATAGTAGTAATTTTGTCAGGTCTCTTGGACGTTGCTGAAAAATGTTCTTTATTTCATATGCACAAAGGGAACACAAACAGCAACTAGTTATGGTAGCATAGATGATGAACTTCTAGCCATAAATCAGGCACAATATCGCTGTAAGAACTTTATAATGTGGTCTCTGTGCTGGCAGACCAACTTGAAATGGCAAAGAAATTAAAGTTAGAAAAGAAACACAGATAAGCAAGGAGTATTTACATAGACCACATCCTGTAACAAAAGCCAACTTCTGTATCACATAAGGTACAAAACGGTGTATTCCAAAAGAAATGCAGATGGACCAGGCTCCATTTGGGCAGACAAAGAGCAAGGGCAGCACAATGAAAGCTAAGACGAAATAGGGAAAGTAACTCACTAAATGGAAGAAGGATTTCTGAAAAAGAGCTTTTGTTTCAGTCTCGACTGAAAATCATAATGGAAAATAGAGTCTATTAATTGTATGGTAGAAAAGGAGTAACAAGAAAGCCTTGGAAATGACAGTACATTAAAGACTTTGTACCACTAAAATATATTAAAAATAACAGAACCAGTAAATTCAACCTATTTTGCTAAGAAGCTTTAGCTGTATCCTAGTGTTTAGCAGTTACATAAAGTATCAGAAGAGTAAATGGTACACGAATGTATGTACTACTGGGGAAAAAAAGGAAAAACTATTTAGGAATAGTGGATCTGCTTTTAATGCCTAGGAAATGCTGGAATAATTAAACTTTTAAAAAATTCATCTAGACACAAGTAAAAATATTAAATTATATTGATCTACATAGATCATGCAAAACTAAGTAAATTTCTTTCTTGATAAAAATTTTAGAAAAATAAATTTAGAGAGGCTTGAAATTTGATGTTGGTGATGCATGTAAAACCATCTTCTCCATGGTATTACAAAAGACCATAATCAGAATCACATGGCATAATGATGTCATGTTGCAGATTTGTCACAGAAATATGAATGTAATAAAGGATGATCTGAAAACATAGCAGGCTAAAATATACACAGATAATGGATTAAACATTTGGTTTCTAGCTAAAAAAGACAAAGTTCATGAAGCTCCTGTTGAACAGCTCTGTGCCCACTTTAGTCTTTGCTACCAGACTGGTTCTTTCCAAGTCAAAGGCGCACACACTGCAATAGTTAAATTCCTGTACGATTTCAAGCTGAAAGTAATTACAGCTTCCTAGAAGAAAATAAAGCCCAATGCTGAGGAATGGGCTGAAAAGCAACAAAAGAACCTTCTATAAGTAGGCATACTCCCATTGCAATCATATCTACAAGATATGTGGATCAGCATGTGCATTTATCACTAACACATATCCAAAAGAATTGGAGTCAGAAAGTTAGTTTGATTCCACTACAAACTTACATTATATCTGACTCTTTTTATTAAATGTACAGTATAGATGCTATGTTTTTTACTATATAACATATTCTTTTGAGCATTTTTTAAATCTCTACAATGACAATATATTAAGCTTTGGCCAAGTAAAGAAGTCTAGGCACCTCAAGTGGGATGGGAGTTGAAGTATGTGCATTTTAGTTCTAGATTTCCTGTTAAAATATCCTGAGATGCCATGAATACAAAAAAATGCCAAAATGCTACTGAATGCATTACTGTGGTGCATTATTACTGAATGCAAATATGTGGTGTGCATTTTCTTATATAAACTTAGAACATACCCTGTCCTGAAAATGTCAATAATTAATTTGTGGCCCATCTTAACTAACTGCAGAATTAAAGATGAAACTAATGAACTGGTCAAAGCAGAAAATATAAAAAAAATCTTGTGGTTTGCCACAAAGTACTTCCATCTGTCTACCTCCACACTCCTTCCTCACATAATTTACAAAAAACTAGTGTAATCAATATATGATAATCTGGATGTTTAGTTTAGAGCTTAAAAATCTCAAATCTGCTTTTCTCTAGTCCTGTCACAGCCATCAAATCTATCTACATGTCCATTGGAGAATGGATGGGGCCAGATAGTAAAGGCAGACACAGGAAAAAACATGATGATGTATCCTAGGAGTTTGCATTGCTGCAGAAGAGAGGAAGAATAACTTAAAATTCAGGTCTGCCTTGTAGGTTCCTAAATACTTGATTGTATCTAGTACCTTTCATTATAGCCCTGAGTCCAGTTAATGATAAAAAATTATTAAATTTACAACATCCATCAGTAAAAAACTAGTGCAAGTGTTTGATTTGCTAGTATAATCAGAAAAGCTTGTAAGTTATTTTTACTTATTTCTTTCAACTTTCACTGTCTTTGACAACAGCCTTGTTCCATATTTTAAATCACAGGAGTTCATTAACAGTCAAAAGATAGGCCATGAAAACTCGGTATGTGGACTAAGCCATGCACAGCACAAGGCTAAGTCTGTATTATAAAGAAAGCAGCATTGTATTTTAGAAAAAAATATGTACATTTAGAAGTTATGTGCTTAGGAAAAGTAACGTAAGCACATAAGGAGGCATGACACCACAAATGCACAGTGAGCAAGGAGTGCTCTCCACAAGACTAGAGACAAGACTCTCTGGATGAAGTTCCTTTTTCTCACCCATAAATTAGACAGGAATATTTCTACATACACGAGGCAACCTCAGAAGAGAACAAAAGACAAAATAGTAAAATAAAAGCAAGTAGGTTTCATGTGCTTTACACAGTAGTGTCTTAGGAGTATTTTCAGTCCTAAGTCTCAGTTTATTTCTGCATCTGGAACACCTTAATTTTCCTAGCAGTAAGTAGTACTATCGAGAGAAAATATCCATATCTTTCTATTATTTTTGTATTTTCTCCTAAAAATACTCATATATCACTAAATGTAATGTTAAACTTTATAGCCTGTATCAAAGGTCATCCCTGCTAGCATAAAGTCCAGGAAAATGGCCAAATGCAATTTGAACAATATTAACTTATTTTTTTTTAAAGAGGTTTTATGCTGAAATTAGATTTAAAAAGATATTCTTAGAAGGATTTTATATTCTTCAAAATACTATTTTCCCAGGATGTGACGTTAGGTGAAGCTGGATCTACGGACTGAAATCTGTCAGTTTTAATGCACTGATGAGCAAATTTCAGTCCATCCACTTTTCATTTCACCACTTGTATTTTCAAACTTGGGATGACATAGGCTGTTCCAGTGTAGTTGCTATCACTTACTTTCTGGCTAGAAATTAATTTTTGTTATCAACTGTTATGGTTTCTAGGGAAAATCTGATTTGGGATCTTCTCAATGGTTGAAGCAAAAGCAGTTCTCAGTCACAAAATTAAAAAAAAATAACATTGAAACACTGGCAAAAATTTTATATGGTGAGCTTTTTGGTAAAACAACAGACCCCAGGCAAAAATGAGTTGACAGAATTTTTATGTTACTGAGTACTCAGATTCTGTTCAGTAGCAGAAATGAAAAGAAAAAAAGAAAAGCATTACAAATTACTAAAATGACTATAGCTTTCTGACTATAAGTGGATTATTTTGAAATGCAATTTATTCTTTCAGTTTCAATCATAAATTTGCACCTACAGCTATTTTTGGGGGCTTTGCAACGGAAATACTATGAGTCTTATTGCATAAAAAGCACCTAATTCCAAATGCATTTAAATATTAAAAAAAAAATCTAGGAAAAGAAAATAGGCGGTACAGTAATTTGAAAAGGAAATTAGAATGCATTTGTTTACAGAAAAGCCAAATGGCTTCATTTTATACAATCACGTTTTATATTCCTTTCCTATTTTGTAAGTCTCCAGTTGTGGCAATGCACAGGGTATCAAACACTTCCATTTGCTTCTTTTGTTGTGCATTTTAATTTAAGTGAGTATTAAGTATTCCTCTATAAAAATTAATGCAATATGAACATACTTGAGAACTCTTCATTTCCCTTCTAAGGCTGTTCTTTCTATTTCTGTGGTCTTCTTGGTTGTGTAAATTCTGATACCAAGTCTTAAACTTGAAATGCAAACCTGGAGTCAATATCTTCCTTCACCCCTCTCCCTAGTCCCTTCCTTCTGCCATGCATTTTTACCTCATAATGGCTAATTCAAATTCAACTCCCAGTCAGACTCAGTGACAAAAAATATCACCACTATAAGGACTTGTTTTTACTTCAAGGAAATGTAAATGTGGTCATTAGCTCAGTATACAATACAAACCAGGGCAGACAGCAGAAGGGAGAAACATCACTGTCCTGCTGTTTGCCCGAGCGCATAATAAAGCTAAGATTCCTTTTCCTATGCTTCCACGTAATGAGAGAAGACAAAAGATTAGAATTCTTGGAGGATTGCTTGTTGTGGGTATCTTTTCCCTCTTAGGCAGAGAAAGAAATTGTTTGGTGCCCAAAACCCAAAAAAGTGGACTTTACAACAGGACAAGCGTAAAACCTAAATGCAGGCCACGTGGCAAGCCTCTGATTGATCTTATTTACAGTGGGGAGAACTTTAATGTTCTTAAATTGCCTATGAACTCTTGCTAATAGATTTGCTCCTTCTATTACAATTTTGTCTTTACAAACAACAACTGTTTAGAGCAACACAATGAAAATAAGCTTTTGATTACTCTTTTGGAACAACTTTCATACATGGCTTATCAAACTAAAATAAAACTCCTAATATAAAAAACTTTTTAAAATGGCATTGAAATGTCTTAGATAAATACAGTAATAGTGTAGACTTCAGTAATTTAAAAAAATCCAGTCATTCCAAAGCCATCTTCTCACCATGACATGATGCATGATATTTCTGAAGCAACAGAAAAAAAGGAAAGTATTGCCTGAGGAAGTAAAACTGAGTCACTTTTCACACAGGTATGCTATTTCATGACTGTCAGGTGGAAACTCTTCAGGATTAATGCTTTATAATTCTCATATGGCTGATGCTTCAGAACTTCAAAGTGTAGTAGAACATTTCAAATTTTCTTCAGCCCATGAGGAAAAACCTTTTCATTGAAAGTTGCTGTCAAGTGAAATCTTGAATTTAATACCATACAACTGTTACACATTTTATGAAGATTAAAATTATGCACAACGTGTACAGTTATCTTGGTAATGTGAGTTTGTTTTGGTATAATAAACTGTCTTGTCTTAGAGCTGGAAATTACAAAATGTTATTCCTCACATCTTTTAGTATTTCATGAGAAAGCTTTACTAAGCTATTCTTAGTTTAAAACCAGTATTTACTTATGTATAACTATGTCTTCTTTTACCAATAAACAAATATATCTTTGCTTAAAAAGACAAGTAATCTGGGAGTATTATGAAGAAAATTACATTAGAATCAATATATGGCTCATGAGGAAGAGATTTAAGCAGTTTAAATTTGAATTCTAATAGTGGCAAGTCATGAATATAGAATTTGCCTCTCTAAAAATAATCTGTTTGCTATAAAACCATCTCTAGTTATCTAATACTTCAAGATACAGTGCATTAGCACCCTCTCTGAATCTGTGTGAAGCTGGCTCCCTTTGGCAACTAAAAGAGCTCTTTGAACCATAGAACAGATGTAATGAAAATTGGTTCCATTAAATGCATCTGGCAAATTACAAACTGAAAAATTAATGCTCCATACCAAGACTCTGGGGGCATCAAGGTGTGGTTGCCGGATGCTAACAGTTTTTCTTGCTCCCCTTTTACTTCAAAATAGAAAGTACAGTATCTTTAAAATGTGCACTAAACCAGGATCTGAAACTGTAACTACGACACAAATACTAAAAGTAGGCCAACGAAAACAATGAGACTGGAAGCAACCTCCACTGCTACCCTCCAAATGTGCATGACACAGCACAGAAAATACTAAGGACATATAATCTTACATGGGCAATGTAACAGAAGAAGAATTGATGAAGGACTAGTAAATTCAAACATACAACTTTTAGCTCTAAATTTTCCCTAAGCTGTAGATTTCTGGAAGCTGAGGAAAGTAGTTCTGCTCTTTTCCTAATTTTCTAAATATCTGTGGTTTGGTGCGATAAGAACAGGTTTGTTTGATAGATTCCATGAATAGACTATCCTGCCTTTGTTCAAAACCTGAATGAGCATAAGGGAAAGGGTGGGTGTTCTCAGTAGTTTCTATTTTTGCAAAATACTTCAAAGTAATACTGCTTTAAGAAGAGAAAAACATTCAGGCACCCAATCATTTTTCCTTTGAGTGTGAATAAGTTCAAGTAGACTTATGAAACATCCTGAGAAGCCAGTGGTGCAGAGATGGAAGCAGAGAAGACTAAGGAAAGGAAAAATGTCATTATGTACATACACGTCATACACACACGGCAGTAAAAATCTGTGGAATTGGTTCTGTTGTAGTCTGAAGCATCTGTCTACTAGCACTTGTATTTCCTGATGATTCAAGTCTGCTTCAGGATTATTGCTGAATTTCAAGACTTTTAAAAATGCAGTGAAGTTTAAATATTTTTAAATAGTACCTTACTGCAGTTGGCACATCTGCATGTCTATGTTTGTCAGATACTGCATCATAGCATGAGCATGACAAGGTGTAAAAATGCCTCCAAAATTAAAGGATAGTAAAAATGGAAGGCCAAAGGAACCAAATTGCTAGGTGACTTTCAAAAATTAGTACATGAAAGCCATTGGGTAAAATGATGAAGTTAGGTGTAATCAGACTGAAATACCCCTTACCCAGAAGCACACTAAGAATCCTCACAATTTTTGGACTTCTGCAGTCTATTTGATTTCTTGATTTCTTGGTGAGTTTTGTTCTTCAATGTGCATGTGAACACAGATATTTATTTGCTAGTGTTCATAAACTGGTACTTCTATATCAATGAATTTTCAGTGTGCCATTGGTTTGCTTGATGATTTTTGTCTTTTCAAATAAAGCATGCTGCATTTCAAACAATTCAGATATTGCATCTGCCATGCCTAAAAACTACCTAACCTCAGAATATGGCAAAATAAATATTTTTGTAAATCATCCAACTGTTTTGGTTTTGTTTGGTTTTCACTCCCTTTTTTGATTCTTAATGTAATTGTTTATAATTTTTCTAACTGATTTTATTACTTGGAATTCATATTTTTTTAGACTGCCTCACAGTTTTTCTTCCAGAGGTCACAAAGCCTTTTAAACACCAACATATATCTGCTGTTGCAAATGGCCATCTGGTCAAACATCTGAATTCACTGCCTTGCTAAATGGTGAAGCTAATTCCTTTAAATGATGAATTTTTGGAATATAATACCTCATAATATGGTAACCATTTTCCCCTGGTGGCCATCATATCCAGTTTCAGTCATAATGAATTACAGGTATTAATCAAAATTAGATACTTCATCAGGCATACTTGCAGAAGTACAGATAGGTAAGAAATACATGGGTCAGGAGATGCAGTCATTTAAGAGCTACAAGCATCCAGTTTAGCATGAAATTTAGCCTGTTCTTAAGTTGATACATGAAGTACAAAAGGTAAAATAAGTTTGGCAAACTAATTTTTATATTTTCATAAGCAGACTACAAGGCAATTTTCTGAATGAATTACAAGTGAACACTCACTTTAGCAAGAGAAGAGGGAAGTGAGCAGAGTGCATTCAAGCTGAAGGATTCCTTAAGTGGCTATATTCCAAATAAGAGAGCCCTTACTCTCAGCCTGTAACTTGAGATAAAAAATGTGCACTAACACTAAATTCCTGGCAACAGAATCAGGAGACCATATCCAGCAAGTGTCTCCACGGACATGAGGACAGAAGACTGTCCAATTTACTATTCAAACTACATTAATTGCAGTTTTATCTATCTTGCAAAAGCATATTAATTGCATCATTCATTTGGATCACTGTAAATTAATGCAATGTGTGTGCAAGGAAGGATGCACTCACAATCTAACTCAACAATACTAAATAAAGAGTAGTGAGCAAAGAATATTCATTCATATAAATGAAGTAAATATCTACAAATGTGGGAACTCCAACAGAAGTTGCCAGCTTCTCCCTTATGCTGACTATCAAGATCATGGAATGGCTGCGGTTAGAAGGGATGTCTGAAGGTCACCTTGTCCTAGTCCCTGGCTCAAGACAAGGCATCAAAGTCCAGTGCACACAGAGACCATAGACATCATTCAAATAAACTCATAATAAACTGTGATTTGAGAAGAGTGATGCATGAAAGAGAATGTGATTCATAAACAGTATTGAAATAGTGTTTTAGCAGAGATTGTTAGAAGAACAGCTTCTATTGAATGACAATTGAAGTTATGTTAATTAATGAAACCCAAACTTTCTGTGCCTTTTATTCAGTCTGAGTGGGATTGATAACCAAGAATATGTAGCAAATGAAATTTTTTGAAAATGTTCCCTGGGGTTTCTTATATGAAAAGGTAAGGAAATTAAAACTTACTTAATTAATTAAAAGGGGAGGAGTGTTCAAAAATGCCTGAGACAGATCTGCAGCATTTATTGGAAAGCATAAACTCACTCTAGATTTGTAGTGCAGCTGTTTTTTTTCTGCTAACTTTTCAGACTTTTAGAGGAAATCCAGCAATGCAATACCTTCTGTCCATACTGCCTAATAACAATAATTATAAAAAGCTATGAATAAAAAAAAAAAAATAAATCCATGTTTCTAGAGAAAGCTATGACTCCAACGTGTTATTGCACGTTACTGATTTTTGATACACTTATGATCAATACTTGCATTCTTTCATAAGTTTCAAATTGGATGGAAAGAAATAATTCATTTGCATTCTCTTAACCTCTGACTGCAAAAAAAGAAAAGAAATTTCCACATAGTTTTGAGAGGAATGACCTCACTCCTTCCTCTAATACTACTCAAAATTAGCTTCACTGAAAACAGTAAAAGGTTTAAGCAAATTCTTCTGAAAGAATTCATGCATACTTGAGTATTTCACTAAGAATTTAAAATGATGTGACTCCCTCAACCCTCATATTTTTAAAAACTTGACAATTAACTAAGTTCATAATTTGCTAAAAGTATGAAATCATAATGTCATTTGGTATGTTTAGAAAAATCCAGCCCATAGCATTTCCTGATACCTAAGTGAAAAAGGATACCGTAGAAAGTGGATTTAACAATTCTTTTGTAAAAATAATTTAGAAAATTAAAATATTTTCTGCTAAAAATAAATTTAAAATAACCAGTAAGTTTATTTATGTTTTGAATGCATGGAAATCAAAGTCATATACAAGCAGACACAAGAATATAGACCAACACCAGAGAAACCATGCACAACTGTTCCAGAAAACTGGCGAAAGCACAGACATAAAACCAAACTAAAATAAAACAAAAGTAAGAAAAAAACCACTGCTTTTAGCAACAGGAAACTTATTCTTTGTTTCAGAAGTGCCCTGCAGCCCTTTTCCAGTTGCTTAAGCCACTAATTAGTTTGAAGGAATAATATTGCAGTAGTACCAATAAAATTTTCTAAAATGGAATACCAAAAGGGACCAAAATACATTTTCTGGAGGTTCTATAAATGGTCTATAAATCAGCTGCTCCTTCTCAAAAAACAAGTTGATAGGAAATACTGAATTCTAAAATACATCCACTGTCACTAAATCTACACACTTTTTTTCGAGTAAATGACATTGACATTCTCTTTACAGAATCAATAGGCCTACTGATAACTTTGATGGTGAATTAATGGTCTTGTAATAAAAATTTCCAGAACCAAGGTTTATTTACAGATAGTATGTATAGATAAGTACAGTAAAATAGTAACTAGGCTGAATTTTTAGGAGTTAGTTCCTATATTTAGTTATTTAGTTCCTATATTCTATATATTCCTTCAATCCATTATTATTTATATTTATGCATGCAAAATGTGAAGGGATGATGAAATAAACTCAATGGATTACCACTACTGCTACAACCACACCAAATATAGGTTATATAAAAATGTTCAATATCATTGTCATTCTTCCTATCAAACTTAATCAACCTAACAATTCCACTCTCCATTTTCATGTAACTCTCTGAATATGAATGCTGAGGGTTAAGATAAATAGTGAAAATAGCAGTGCTATTTAATAAGTAGCAACTAGGCATTGCATGACACAGCAAATACTCCCTTCAAGGCCATTCATTACATTCCTTACAGGTTTCTTCTTAACAAAATGAATTACAGAACTCTTGAAAATGAAAATAAAAAAAAATCATAAACTGCAGTTGCTGTGACTTGTACTGCATCATCTTTCACCATTACTTTTTGTACTGGGACATCTTTCTGCGATTATCATGAGAACTAGGAACTCATATGGAACTTATGCAGAAGACAGAAACCGCTGTGCCTGGGTGTTGGAATTTCAGTGCAGGTACAGTGGAAGATCATTTTCGAGAAACAAAATCAAAGTTTACTCCTTGGGAAGAGAGAAAAGATGGATTATTTCCTCCCAAGCTACGGATCATATGTAGAGCTGCCTTACATCTGTCTCAGCAGACAAAAAGCAGTTCTTCTCTTTAGGGGACAGTGGGACTATATGCAAAGCAGTGGATAATGTGTTTTCCTTTAAGCCAATCCCTTGACTTTACCTCTATTGAAATTCCAAAAAAAAGCGCTCATATATTTGTGGAGATTGGAGAGATTTACATTGAGCAGTTTCATTTTGCATTGCTCAATTTCCTTTCTTTCAGCCCATAAACCAACTTGAGGACCAGAATTATTTTAGTAAGGTTAAAGAACTCAAATGATATAAATAAAAAATAACTGACTAATGAATTAACTGTGATCTTTCTTCAGATAACACTTTTGTGCTAAATCAGAGCACATTACTGAAAATTATGATGGCCCATCAATTCCAATTGTCACTTTGCTTCAGGCAGTGACCTTTAACTGGTATCTCCTAGGAGAAAAGCCTAACATGTACCTATACTGCTGTACCAGGATAAAGGAACAGTCTCCAGAGGCAATTATTTCATATTCTGAAGCAAAATGATCACTATATCTCCCATAACTTTTGCAAAACAATCTTACACAAATCTATATATTTAATTCCTGCTGAACTACTTCTGCTTTTACCTCATGGGTGGGGACAGAAGCCTATTACTACATGCTTAGCACTAAAAATTTCCTCAGATATTTAATTTATTGGTGTTTTTTTCTTTTCAGTACTACAGGTCAGTTAGAAAAAAAATATTGAATATATTCAAATTTTAATGATGTGGCCACTAATTTTCTATTCTTAGTAATGTTGTGGTATTGGTCAAAAGCAATACATTTTTTCTGAGTATATAATTTAGTGGAAAAAAGCCAAGTGACTAGAAAAGAAAATTCAGAATTTTAATTAAGAACAGTATGAGTAAATACAAGAAAATATGGGGTTTCTTTTAAGTTGCATGTTTTCCAAGAGTAGCATCTCTATTTTTTTAAAGCTTTTATTGAAAAGTTATAGCTTTCTAATCAACTACTGCTTGACAGAAATTCTTTCCACAAGAACAGACAGTGACCTTGAAAATTTTCCTTTTTCTTGTTTATTTTTTCTTATAATATTATTTGTTATTCCTATGTAAAATAAGAAGCATAATGTTTACCTTTTAAAAAAGATCTATGCTTTTATGACTATTCTATATTTTTTGAAAGCTACTATTTTAAAAAGGATTGCATTGCAATGTAGAGTGATTATGTTTGAATCATTGGCGGCCTTCTGAAACATACAAACAGTAGGATAGCAATAAAGGAGCTTTCACTTGATGAACAATAATGTAATTATTAATGAATCGAACTGATTTACAGAAATGTGATACATTAACAAACACACATGAGTGCTACTGAGGAAAAGACAAGCTTTTTAAAAGGAATATTGAATGACGGAAGACAAGTTGGGCGGATAATGACCACAAGAACTCACCTTGAATCAAATGACAGAAAATAAAGGTAAGAGTGAGTGATTTAGATTTCAGGGAGAAGATTTATGACAGTGTTGGGGTGTAGTTTCTGAACAAAGAATGGGAAAATCAAGAGTGCAGGGGAAAAAATACTCTCATATAGACATAGCATTTCTGCCTTCCCCATTTGTAGATACTATTTTATCTTTAAATGATGCTTTATAATCAAATTTATTACGAATCTAGCAAAAACACTAGATTCAGCAGCCTGACAATAAGGAGAAAGGAGAGGAAATTCAAATGAAATATTGATTAGCAGATATTAAGGAGAATGGTAGAAGAGAGTAAAATAATTTCATTCACCTCCACAAAACTGATGCCAGGTAGGAAAAAAATGGAAGATGGGAAAACACTTTTTCCTTAGGGGAATAATCAAACCG
Organism: Polioptila caerulea; assembly: GCA_013397295.1. NCBI lineage: Eukaryota > Metazoa > Chordata > Aves > Passeriformes > Certhiidae > Polioptila > Polioptila caerulea. Next base: position 569,577 of record VYXF01011005.1, read on the forward strand.
GTGCATTAAAGGAGCCAAAGAAGTTCTTTAGTAATTTTTACCCTTATCTTTCCATCAGAGGAGTGGGGTGGTAAAGCAGTAGAGGCAGAGAAGTAGGCAGAAGAAACATCTTAGGCAAAGCACCCAAGCTAAAGTTAGTATGACATTTGAGGTTAATTAAGGTTAAAGAACAGTGGCACATTACCAACAGCAATTTTAATCTTTTTGTGTCTGTCACCTAACAGACTGCAGAACAGTAATAGACAGGAAATTTCTGAATCTAAGATACACCTCTGTCAAATTCAGAAGTAGCCAGAGCAGCCTCATGTGCTCCTGTAGAGTTAAGATCACAAGGGTGTGGACCAGAGTAAGAGTTTTACAGAAACCCAGGAACCGTTCACAGGTGGGAAATTTGCTTGTTAGGAAGTACATATCTAACTTCCTAAGGTTCACAGAAAATACATGACATACCTGTAGTTAGTAAGAAAATATAGTATTCATATAAAGAAAAAGATATTCAAAGTTTTCAGCCTCTACTTGAACATGAAAATGCAACAAATTAACTAATAAGCTAAAAACATTACTAGAAAAAAAATCCAATTTTTGTAACTACGGCTCTAATTAAAATAGATTAGTAAAACAAGCTGTAAAACTGTTGCTTTACTACACCTTATTTCAGGCACAAAATGTTTTCCTTCATCAAACAAAAGAAACATTAGGAAGCAAAACAGAAAAAAAATGACCCCAAGAAGTGACAGGGAGCAACTGCAGACCTCTGCCAGTGTCATACTTCCGCTCCCAAAAGGCAAACAATGTTTACTTGGTTGGTCTAATAGACAGAATCACTAACTATGCACACGTGCACAAAGGGAGAGGAGGAAGTCAGTCACACAGAACATAACAATCCACTGGGACACAAGGTCACATCAAGTAGGGTAACAAAAAAAATAATTCCAATCAGGTTGTTTTGAAGTGAAATAGTTTGTGCCCTAGTGGAGCCTAGTCACTTTCCCAACAGTGGCCAAGGCACTAATTCAATAAAAAGTAATGAAAAATTATATTTCCAAATTTCTTTTTCTTCCTCACTGCTGCTACTTAGTAATTATTCTCTGCTGTTGAACAAACACAGTAGAGGACCAAAAAAAAGGGGAACACCACTCACTGCTGTCCTCATGTATAATAAACATTTATATACCTTAACATGGAACTGTAAGGATGTATTACATTATGATATTTCTTGATTTTCATTTACCTTAAATATTCTTCTCTCATTTATTCCTGCATTACTTTAAAAATTATGTAATACTATTGTATTGATACACATACATTTTCCATGAAGTCATAGAAAGACAAAATGCAAGGCAAAAAGTCAAATTTGATACAAAATATAATTGCAGTCTTGTAAGAACCAAGTACTAAAATGAATAAAATTACCCCACTCCTAGCACAAATTATGTAGAGTAACATTTTGGCACAAGGCAAGTCTGTGAAATAAAGAATTTCTACAAATATGACTCACAGAACATTAAGAGCAGCAACTGAAATAATTTTTTATAATCTGTGTATATTTGTATTGATTGCTATAGAAAAGTTAAAGAAATTAATGATTTTTTAAAAAGCTCTTTTATCTTTGTTTCTAGTCTTCATTTGTAAACTATTCCTCAATTTTACTTGGTACAAAACTAGGAATTCTCTTGAAAATATTTCATACATATATCTATATATATGTGCATGTATATGGGTATGTGTTTTTTCAAGCTTGTAGAACAATGAGAGAGATGCAGCTGTTGAAAGTTGTGAATTTGATGGAAAAAGCAGGAATTAGTCCGACTAGTCTATGGTCCTTTAAGATATAGAATGACATACAGAAAATACTGTGTTGGTAGTTTAGTTCAGTTTACTGGAAGCCAGAACAACAGCAAGACATTAGCACAAACAGAATATCACCACAATCTAAAAAACATTATTGCCAAAAAGAAAGTACAAGAAAATTAAGGGATGTAAATTCTTGTAATTAGAAGTCATGGGATACTTCAATCCAGTACAAACAGGAGACAAGGAAGAAAGATGTAATGCTGGTAAACTGCCTTTAAGTAAGTAGTTGAAGCTTGGCAGACGAGCCATCAGTGACAATCATTAGCACGTTTCATTCATACTGCAAGTTAGTGTGGCCCAGGAAATAATATTCCTAGGGAGGGCTGGGCATTTTCTTTTTGGAAAGGACACTGCTGCTCTGTGCACTTGGGCTATCAATTCTTTTACCTGTTTTTAGTAGCAGGGTCAGGATTTCTCTCTTTTCTGATGTCTGTGTGATACACAGAGAAGAGAAAAATGCTTATACCATTATGAAACTGGATTGTTCTTGGCATCTGAAAGAAGTCTTGGAAATCTTTAATCACCTGATTGATTTAGATAGTTATTCTCACTTCTTGCTCTCTTTATTTCCTGGTATGTCAGGGAAGTACAGATTGTTTCCAGGTGCTCGTGCACATCTTACATGACATTTGTTATGCTAAAGCAGTGCTTTAGGATTTAACCAAATATTATAGAAAAGCAGGCTCAGTTGCTAGAAAAACAATATAAAATTAACTGTGTATAAATTTGTGAAAGTGGGTCTGTTTTGTAGATATTTTAGGAGGTGTCTCACTTAACAGAAATTGCAGAACTATTATTTTGGACACAGAGTTGAAGGTCTAAATGCTGAAAGGAACTGGCAATTTCCTTCCTATACAAAAGAACTTTCTACCATGGCTAGGACCGCAATTCTCCATACAAACACACTTTGTTGAATGACACACTTCCCCTGGATTTTTAAAATTCTTCCAATTTTCCTTTCTATCAAAAGGGTTCGCAAGAAAAGAATGTTACTAACTGCCTTGATGAACAGCTATGAATATCTCTGATGACCAGATAAACCTTGACAGAAAGATCTTTCTGTAGATAAGAACATTCCTACCATTCTTTTATGTGGGAAGAATATGTCTAATGATTAGGTTGGGAAATCCAAATTTTCATGCATATCAGAACAACTTTGACCTCTATGATCATATGCACGAAGTCTAAAACTAGATCACACACAGTGCCGTGGCAAAACTGTTTTAAATTTAAATTTCAAACTGGTTACAAGAACTGTGTTGTCATACCAGTGGAAAAATTCAGAAAGTTGCTTAAGAATGGATAAACTGCCTGGTGCAGCTTGTATGGTAACCAACAAAGTACGGATTTAATGAGATGAAAGATTTGAAAGGGTTATTTGCAAACTGTCTAATAATAAGTAATTTTAGATGTCTCAAGGCCAGTCATAGGGAGAATGAAGTTTATAGTTTTATAATCTTTGTGACATGGTGCCCTCCAGCAAGCACAGAATGGGTCCTATTTCAGTTGTTTTAAAAGACCTGCATGTATCAGAATAAAGTTGGTCTCAGCATGTTAAAACAGCATGAAATACATTCCCTTGCAAATTGTTTACAGAAAAAATGTGTTTATGGAAATGTATCACTGATTAAAATTACCAAAGGTAAAAGACTCTCTCTGAGTCTTTTAATTGTATTTCTTCCTAGAGAGTGGCTGGTAAGGATGCTATTCTAAACTCCCATGATGAAAAAAAGTATTCTTTTTCTTTGAACTACTATTTTCCCTAACTATTTTGAAAATTTTAGTTTTTAAAAAGCTAACAGCTCCCTTGAACAAATCAAACTCTGCTCCTGGAATTTTGGTCTTGTTAACAGGCACAGATCTTTTGTGGTGTGAAAATAGAGCCTGTCAAAATTTTTTCTTGAAAAACATCTTTGTAAAACAGCTAATTTGATTCTGAATATGTTTGATTGTGCTTGTTTTCTATTGAGTCTGAACACAGAAACCCAAGTAGTGAAATCAACAGACCAGAATTTAAGGAAAAGTCATAAAGTAAATTGAGACCTCAAATATATTCCTATTCCAGTAAGTCAAAAAGTTGTTAATTATGTAAAAAAAGTGTCTTTGTTTGAAACAAGACCTTTTCACAGAAATACCTAACTTAATTTGTAAATTTCCTCTTTTCTTAATTGAACAAGTCATAAATAACAAGTAGATAATGTAACACAATTACTCAGAAGTCCAAAGATTCAGATCAGAACAGTGTAATTGATCCCATTACTTTTTTGGATTTCATCTGGGAACTCAAACACAGGGTTATTCACTGTATGTTACACACTCTGTGTATTTTTTATATTTTAATCTACAGTGTTATCAAAACAATAGCAGAAGTAAGCTTTGCAACAGGTTCTCTTTAGAGTTTAGTTCAAAACAAAGCAAGATATGAAAAGGGAATTTGTGCCCTGAGTCACAATGCAATAACATTGCAAAGTCATTTTAGTATGTTTGCATCCATTCTACAGTTCAGTCACATCAAGGAAGAGACAAGTGAAACAACTTTCTGCTAAAACTCTTCTGAGTAAAAACAGCATAAAAAACATTAACAAAAGTACTCACATAGAACTGACTTAACTGTGATCTTTTGTCATTAGAAATATTTCACATTCATATTTTTAAATTAAAGCCTTATTTTCCTCAAAATAAACATTCCTTACTCCATTTGATTTCACCCAGATATTAAAACGTTGCAAAGATCTGTTTCAAATAGTTTTCACTTAGTTTTCAGTTGGGTAAAACATAGCCACAAAAGTTATTTTCACACCTGTATGCACAGACTGTCTTCTACAGCTGTTCGTATTCTTCACACTTAGCTTTCCTTTACTGTCTGAATCTTCTGTGGAGAACAGGACTGGATATGGGGAGGTTATGCAAGAAGATTGTTAAAGGGAATAAAGGTTCTGCTCCGATGTAAAAAAAAAAATAAATAATGCTGCCAGTCAGAATTCCTTCGCATCTTCTGACACACACAAAGTCTCTCTCATCTGAATTTAGAGGAGCAGCATTATTGCAAATTGAAGCTAATTGATACATCTCACATTCTCAGTACTAAGACATTTACAAGTAAACTACTAAATATACAAGATTACAAGTTCGCTGAATCAGAAGAACCTCAGCTTTTGGTATGATTAAGTTTTAATTGTATTTTTCCTTAGGGATCACTAGTAGCTAATAAGCTCATGAAAATAGGACTTTAAATAGCAGGAGTAGTAAAAGTCACTCCATGCACCATATTTTGATAAGCTTGGCTGCCTAAGGCATCCTATTGCCTGCAGTTTCAAGAATTTGGTTTTCAATGAAAAATCTATTAAAAACCTTAAGAATTTTTTATGTTTTAAAGGACAGCTGGCTCAGTAAAAGTAACTTCTAACCTTATAAGTACTTTTCTGTTTCATTTTTTGAAACTATCTGGTCTTTCTGCTGATGAGTACAAATTTGTTCCCACCCTTTTCTTAGCTGTATCAGGCAACTGAACTACAAAATGTGTTTCTTCCAGAATAATGCACAAGGGGAGCTCCTGTAGGTATACCCATCTACAAAGTGTGTCAGATCAAAGATGGAGGCATCATTCTGCAAGCAAAAGAAATAGAACATAGACAAACCCCACATCTGTGCCATAAATCAGCATGACTCAAAGTTAACTCCTTTCTCAAAAGAATTTACATTTTTTTTGCTATCTCTTGGTGCTTCTAAATGGCATTAGTTAAAAACCCGGCAACTAAAACAGGCGGATTCCTTACAGTACTGCTTGATAGTTAATTACTATATATTATAGTAATATAATAGTTAATTACTATTATTATAAACTGCCATTAAAACTGACTTGAGAGTATTCATTTATTCCTTCTGCATATCTTAAATAATGTGTCCTTTGCAAATTCAACTAAGGCTTCATTCATTTATAGTTTACTTTGTATAGTGAGAAAAAAAAGTTTCTGATTAACTTAAAATGTTATAACTACATTCCTGTAACTACATTTTAGCACTGAAAATAATCAGAAATCTTGCACACACAATCATGTAAGAAGAATAAAATTTTTTTTCAGTATCTATGAAAAAATATTTGTTAGATTGAGGAACATGGCATTAATAAATGAGGGACATCTTCAAATTTATCAAAGAGTTGAATAATAACAATACAATATGACTCTAATTAATTGACTATAGACTTCTTTACCCTTATGAAAATTCAGTTCTATCATGAAATTGATACTGGCCTATGACAACTGAGACGCAGAGGAATGACTTACAGAACACTGATGTAAAGGATTTATTAAGCCAAGAAAAGAATAAAGTACTAAGATATTGAGCTTCAAAATGAACTAATTTCCATGGACTTGCAGGCCCCAAGACACTGTAACAGGTGCAACAATTATGTATGGCACAACTTGAGAGACATACTAGCCACTCATCTGTGAGCTCAGCACTTTTGATGAGAGAATGAACTGTTAATTAACAAATATTAAGATCCCAACTTGTCAAGCAAAATTAAACTCCAGGGAAGAAGCACGACTGCCCATGAGAAGCTAAGCTATGAAAACTAAACCAGGTCAGAACTAGAAAAAGACTCTTGGAAACAGTGAAAGCAATATTTCTACTGTTTAATTGTTGGTGGTTCAAAATACCCCATGAGCACTTGGTTAATCCTTTCCTCTGAAGTCTCTGAGATACAGAAGGCTCATGGGTATGATATTTTATGAAAGGCCAGGGATCCACATCAGCTCTGAATTTCTATATGAGGTGGCCTTCTTTCCCTTCTATCAAGACTTCACTGCATTTGACATCCTATTGATTTTATTGTAATAGTGATTTGAAGGACAATTCTACAGCTTGAGAAAATTAAATTACCCTTTCTGAAGAACCTCCATATCACAACCGCTGCCCTGTGAAAATGCCAAGAAAACACTTTCTTAGTCTGAAGATGGAAAATGTGGTTTCACAGAATTTGCCTACACGGAGCGCATTTCGCTCACTGTGAAGATCCGCGTGTACCTGTTCAAACTAGTTTGATTTTTAAAAAACATATGAGTGAAACAGGCCAGGAAAAAACTCCCAAAACAACTTCTCTTAGAACACATGATGTAAAGCTACATCCATTGGCTCATAATGAAGAAAAAAGTCTCAGCCCTGGGGTAAGCAATCAGCTGAAAAACAATGATGATTTTTATGTGCTTCCACAATGAACTGAATTGCAACTGGTCTGCATCTCTGAAGTAAGTGTCCCCTCTCAAGATAATTCAGAAGATGGAAAAGGTACAAAATTGTGAGAAAAAAAAATGGAACAAACTGGTTTTTCTGCTTTTTTTTTCCTTTAATCAGTAAACTGGAAAATTTCTTCTAATATTAAAAAAAAATTCACAAATTTTAATCATTGTTTCTGCTGCATTAATTGTGGATGTTGATTATTTGAAGTGTTAGTTCACAGTCCAAATGAGAAATTGGATTATTTTATGAGTTCTTCTCAATGCTTCTGGAATAGTGTACAACTACATTAGGATGTAATAAAATTAAAAGTGCTTTTTTACTAGATACCTGGGTCACTGATATTCAGAAATTAAATAACATAATAATATGTAGTCATACTTCCATTTAAAATAAGGACTGAAATTTAGAGAAAACTAAAAAAAAAGAAATTCAACAACAAATGTCACTCAGTCTTGTCTCTAAAATATTTGACATTGAATTACCACAGACAAAAGGAAAAGACTTAAAAATATGAAGGAATGTTTAATAGATTTTAGTACAAATCTAAGTAGAAAACACCTCACTTATTGAAGAACTGCATTTGTTCCCACACAAAGGCAATGCAGAAAATTTATGGGAATGCTGAGATCACATCTAGCAGGCAGGAAACCAGGCACACACACAAAATTTTTGCTATTAAATGCCAAATGCTGATGTATAACAATTGTTCATATTTTTCAAATTACTTAAATTATGTAAAGACTGGAAAACTGATATTCTATTAATTGGCAAGTTAGGTCTTGTATAAAAGCTACAAAGGAGCTTCCTCATGATGCAGTGCAAATTATGTCACTAATTCTCATCTGGAGTCAAAGCTTCTCTTTAATTTGGATTACCAGTTCAGACCTTTCAGCAGCTCAGATCTACATCTCTCCACAGCAGGAAGGGACAATTCTGCCAAACTGTGTTCAATGAAATATTATTTGGCTGCAACTTTTGCTATGAGGGTAGAAATCCATGTTGAAAATTCAGTTTTTCTCTCTTTTTATATCCTGTGTATTACCACCTGCAGGATCACAAAATCCCAAAATTCTTAAACTCAGTTTTCACCTATGTGATTGGGGAGGTGGGGAATTGGGGTGAAAGGGAAGAAGTATTACCAAATAATTTACTGAGCTACAGAAAACTCATTCAAATGACAAGCAAACCTTTAGTCTCACATTCTTTCCAAGAAAAGAGTTAAACTCTCCTTTATCCAAAATGCTTCAGACCACTGCTTTTGGCGTTAGTCAGACATAAGGATTGCCAACTTGTTAAAAATTCTTTCTGATTTCAACTTGACTGCCTCAAAATGATCCCATGTTGCCTTTTATCTGAATGTTTACGTCTGAAAGCAGCAACAGGAGAAACTGTTATTTGATGGAAATAGCTTTAAGTAAAATAGCAAGAAAAGAACACATATGACTACATTTTAATTCTTTACTCTTTTAGACACTTTCTGTACAACTCAGCCTTTGGAACAGGTTTCTGCTGTATGGATATAAATGTACTGTATTTTAGGAAATCGAACTTCAACCTCCTTAGTTCTAAAGTTTGTCAGAATTGTTTTTAAAGCGTGCTGATGAAAATACCACCTATTCCTGCTTCTATGATTCTTCCCAGAATCATAGAACTAAAGGTAAACAGAATGAAAAAGAAAGGCGGCAAAGAAGAGGGCTAGTGAATGAGACAGGAACAAGACAAAATGCTGGGGCCTTAATAAGTTATCAGAAGCTACTGAAGAAAGATCTTATTCCAACCTCTCCTCCCCTCTCAACACCAAACAATGATAGAACCAAACAGGATACTCTGAATGAATTAATAGATCATTGTAGAACAGAGAAAATTTAAGATGAAAGAATTATCTCTTTCTATTTTCCTGAGCAGTGGGTATGTAGCATGGGAAAGATGAACTTTTCTTTGTTCTGCTTCCTTTGTGCCCCAAACAAGATTCAGAGTGAAACATGAGGAGACAGGCTGGTCCTATGGAAAGGAAAACTGCACATGTAATCTGTCTATTCACTGAAAACTTAGGGATAGAGATTTCCTGCTGCTGAGGAAGATGTCATCAATGCATAGGGGAAAAAATTATACAGCAGCTTTTTCATTTGCGCTAGATGAAAAACTGAGCACATGAGCACAGAACAGAAGAGCTTCTAGGTACCACTGAAGTGAGCAAACTACAACATACCTAATGTATCAGTAGCAGCTCCTCTAGCTCAAAATACATTATGTATATATCTCTCTATATATACACACATATAGCAGATGTATGGATACATATACACACACATATATACATGTACATACAATGTATGTGTGTGTGCGTAAAATAAATAAAAAAATAAAGAGCTATAGATAAAGATATATAAGATCAAAATACAGTCAGGCTGCTTAAAATACACATTGATGTCCTGGACCTAAAATTTACTTAGAGGTAGGTGTTGTCCATTTGTATGAGCAAACTTAATTTGCTTATGGCTTTGCTCCTTCCCTTGCTGAACATTTTGCTCTCCGCTATTTCACAAAGTACTCATCTGACCTAGGCCACCCTCCTCTCATTTTAAAGCTTTAGTTTTCCTTAGCAGGGTAGCCACTTTCACAGCCTGTTCTTTTACCAGGCAGCTTCTAGTACAAAAATGCAATCTAGACCCCAGCATGTCAATAATGGAGTCAGGGAGTGCCACAGCTTTAAATACAGGAAGGCAGTTTCAGTCGATACAGGAGTAATTATGAGTCTATACAGGGAAAGGACATTTATTAGCTTTGCCATTCAGTTGTGTGAGAACAGCAATGGAAATAATTATGCAAATGATTTTCTATTCCTGTGAAAATAACCATGTAAGTATTTCAAGCATTTTTCCTACGCATTTTTTTAATGTTTACATTTTCATTTTATTGGGAAGCAATATTTGATATGGACAATACTGTCAAACTTCTAATGCCACCTTATTAGTCAAGAACACTTTAACTTTGTACTGAAAACCTTTTAATGTTGTGTAGCATACATATTTGTTTTTGGAGACAGTTCAGAAAAAAAGCATTCTTATAGATTATTTAAGATGAGGGCTGTACATTTTAATTGGAAAAATAAGTTTCTGAAGCTATGGGCAATAGCATAAGTATGCACAGTTTTGTATTTTTAAGTCATGTAGTCCAGGCTTACTCTTTCTTAAATTGCATTTTTGAATGGACGTTGTAAAAGTACAGTAATACTTTTGAAAATACATAAATCCAAAGAAAGTTCAAAATATTTATCCAGAAATATTTTAAAATGCAAGTCTGTTTGGACAGCTTTTGTATTACACCTTATCTAAAAATAACTTCAGAACTAAACTAATAAATACTCTTTAAATTATCTGGGGGAAATGTACGTTTGTTAGCAGAGGAATAATTCCCAAAGAGCAACTACTGTGCTGTTAGAACTTTTCTAGGCTTGCCAGCGTGGGCATCTGTCATATGAGTTTCCCCTCAGCTACCCAACAAATGGCCTGAACTTAATTCAGGAGGGAACATCCAAGCTGTCAAGTCATACAGAAGCTATTTATGATCACCAAGAAAATGAACAGATATATGCAAAAGGCTTTATATATTTTCCCAGTGAAAGCACAGTAATGTCAAAAGCTTAAATATTAAAGGAATTTTTTGCTCTTTGACTGTAAACAATGAGAAAAAAAATGTTTTGCAATCTTTGAATGAAAACAGTAACAGGGTGAGGAAAAATAAATTTAGTACTTTTTCATAGTTTTGATAATCCGTGCGTGACTTCTGACACCAGCAGAGGTGTTATTCTTGACCAGATATGAGTCAGAAGCAAATAAGAATTTGTAGGGATATTTAGCAATGAACATATCAAAAGTTATCACTTTTGGCAATTCAGAGAGAAGTTTGTAATTCAGTTTTAGCATATGTGAGAAGAATAGCATAATAAACAATAATGTAATGCCATTTTCCAGATTTATAATGTAGCTTCTAACACATATAGTGTGGAGCAATTACATAAAAATATGTATATCCATGAACAAACAAAATAACACACACACACATACAAAACCACAAACAAAAAAGAACACAATCATTACAATTAAATACAAATTTCAAGATTTCCATTGAGTATTTGTAAATTCACATCAATGAAGCCTACACAAACAAGCATAGAGACTTGTTTAAAGCTTAGATTGGTAAAATTAAATTTGACTCCATACTAATTTGCACCTCTAAAACCAAACTGTTCTGCATCTGTAATATGTAACCATGGGTTATTTCAGGTTTGGAAGACATCTGTAAAAACTGTTTTGAAGTACTGACTTAGCTATCTGTATAATTCTTGCAAATAATTAATAAAAATTTCTATTATTAACATTTTCTCCTCCAATTTCAAAGAATTCACCATTTGACACACTTTCATGAACAATGAAGTAGTAACCACTAACTTAAAAATCAGAGCTTTTATAGGTTTCAATGTTCTACTTATACCTCCTTTGTAGAAATAAAACGTTGCATCAAGTAATGCTATGTGCATATTCCTAAGAGACACAATTCAATTGAAATCTAATGAATTTGTATTTTAACATAAAAAACCCTGGGAACTGAAAAGCACAATTTCTCTAAAGCTTAAAAATATTATTCAGCCATATGACAAGCAAATACTAAATATACCACTCAGGTTAAGGGTATCCTACTGAATACAGCAGAAATTCTAAATCTGTTGATGGAATTAAATTAAGCACAGGGAAAAGCCTTCTTTGTGATGTACAAACAATAATGATCTATTAGCCTTTACAACCAGAAGCATAACATTGGTTAAAATGTTTTGCAGTAGTATGGTGAAACTGCTTTCCTATGATGTGTTTCTCAGCTCTTTAAACTATTAGATTGGGGGATATCAAAAACCTTGATTATACACAGAGTACTAACTGCTTAATTGTAATATTTACAACCATTCTGACATGTATAATTATTAACCCGTGATATTCATGGCCACAGAAAGTTTTAGAAGAGCTGCAAAAAAAGATGAGAGCTAAGAATAGGTTTTATGGTGTATTACAGTCTCATATTGTACCAATCTGTTCCTCCTATTCTACCTAGGTAGCATAAAATAGAGGGGTCTGGGACAGAAATAAGGTAAAATTTAATTCCTTTAGGGGCATTCTCACTGACTTGATGTTAGTGGAGGAATTAGACCCAAGTCCTATATCACTAAACAGTTGATCACTTACTTCTACACTAATCAGTGAAGTGCAATGTGTAATGAACAATCAGGGCCAGGAGCCCAGGCTCCTTTTTATAGCCTTTATTAAGAAATCAGCTCTGGGGCGGGGGCTCGAGGGGTACCGCCACTGCTCCCTTCGGACGGCACAGAGGAGGAGGAGTGCAGGCAGCTTTGCCCTCAGGCAGAGCCGGGACTTCCATCCTCACGGGAGTGCCCAGGAAGACGCTGAATCGGCCCGAAGTCTAGGGGGGTCACTGCTTTCCAGGTCCACTCTGGTCAGAGCGAGCTTTAAAAGTCTGATGGAGAGACAGCTCTGCCTTTCCCCGGCACAGTCCTGCGGTTGGTTTTGCAGATTTTGGCTCTGGCTCGTTGTTTTAGGGGTATTTTCTCCTAAATTGAGGCTTTTCGGTGGTAATTTGCATNGATAAACCAGGGATGCAACAGAGGGTTTTACAACTTTTTCGGTAACATAATACAACACATTACAGAAACTGTGAACTTTAACTTTTGCTATTAAAACAGATAACATTTAACATGAGGAAATTCTGGGTTTTTTATTCATAACACAATGTAGTCTGTGCTGGATCAGGCAGTGACAATGCTCTCCCATTGTGGCTGGTCCCTCTGTCCACTGACTCTAAGTTCAAGTATCTGTTTCTTTGGAAAAGCGAAAAATCTTTGCCATGCTTTACAAAGATAAAACAAAACCAAAGAAACGACAAAAAATCCCCACAGAACCACTACTGCTATCAACTAATACAAATTGGAATTTGACGGAAATTTGGATGTGAGTTTAACTGGCAAAGTTAGCAGACTTACTCATTACTTTGAATGTATATTACAAAATACTTTAAATTATCTGATGCTGGAAAGAGTCAGAAGTAGACTCTCCGATTATGAGCCATGGAGCTAACTCAGTACTTGATGTTTAAATCTGATCTATAGGTCAGTATAAACACTACAAAACAATATATAAAATATATTTACCTGCTTTGAGAACCGTTGTTAGGGGAAAAATCTTTGCTCTGGAATTTGGAGACTGCAAACTGATCTGTTATGGAAAGATGCAGGTCTAAGGAAATTGTGCTACTATAAGGGAAATGCCTATGCTTGGTCTACAAAAGAGGTGACAGGACTTTATCAATACCTTTATTAGAAGTGGATTAAGAATAAATTATCTTCTTATGTTAAAGAAGGCATATAATCTTATAACCAACTGGCACTGGCATACAGGAATAATCAATTGGATATGAAGAAAGATCATACTGCAATCTTTACTTAATATACATTAGCCTACACTACATTTACCAGTTGGCTACCAAGGCAGTTTATTAGCCTTGGTACTCCCACTGCTTTAAATTTACCAATTTCCATTAAGACACTTACCCATGTCCTCTTTTATCCACATAGTAATAAAAGAGGCAGACCATATTCCCAAATCTCAGTTTCTCTAAAAGGATGTATCTAAGAAGTGATAAAAGATTTTGAAATGGACAGTGATGTGAGAGACTTTTAAGTATATATATAAACATCTTAAAGAATAACAGTTCAGGAGATAAATAATTGTTTTAAAAATTACACAATAATAATTCCAAGTAGAACCCCTTGCAATGAACTAAAAGAATTCTTTACAGACTCAGTTAAGTGAAGATTCAGCTATGGACTTCTCAAAGACTGTCACATTTCTAGACACTTCAGGAAGTGCATAATATCCAGCAAAAGTGTGAAAGGAGCTCCAGGTGGCTGTATGGCAAATGTTAAATATGAGAAAGTCCAGGGGAAAGCCTCTATTTCTGCTTGAATTGCAGCCAAATGGACCTTTCATAAGAAAAAGAGAGTTAGTGATGATGTACCCTTGCACACCAGACATCTTTGAGAGGGGACTGGCAGTTCCTTGAATCTTTCAGCTTCTGATGAAAAAAGACTGTTCTTGTAAGGTCACGTCCTCATTACAACATTAATTTTTGGAGATTTATTTCCAGAGACAAAGTGTGAAGTTTAAGAAAGAATAGAGGTAAGTTAACTTCCTTCAGTACATGAAAGTCAGAATTCTCTTTAGGTAAAAGCTTCAGATAGATCCTACCACTTGTCCTTATGGAAAACGGTGCAAAGGAATTAACTACAGGAGTTTGAATCTCAGCTGTCCTTGTTGCAGAGGAGAGATCATAAAGACTGTTTTCAGAGATAAATGCAGAAGACAGCATTCAAAAGATTCAAAAGGCTGTCACATCAGAAGATAAAGGACATGAATTGTTCGTCTTTGACAATAGGCCAACTATTAGTAGCCTAGCATGATTTGCAGGGATTTCTGATGTGAAAACTGAGTGATGGAACATCCTGCAGAGTGTGAGTTGCAAAGCAATCTCCCTTTTGGAAGCAAAGGGGTTACTGAACTTCAGTTTAAGCATTTAGATTCTTATATTTTAAATAACAATTCAGCATGAATTACTCTTTTTTTTGCAAATATGTATAAGGTTGTCATAAAACCCCTATTATGTCTTAAGGGACTTGGTTCTAGAGTCTCTAAATACTAGTAAGATTATATCTGGTTTGACGTGCGTATTGTGAAAATAGTCTCTGAGAAGATGGCATGTCCAGAGGTTGGACTGTGTAGCTCTGGGGTACACTATACAAAGTCTGTTTGACAGATACACTTGGTTTCCAGAGGCACTGCAATTTTGACTGGCAAACTGAAAACCTGAATAACACTTTAAAAAGAAAACATAACACTTGTTTCTATAAGAGGGGAGAACATAGAGGTCTCTAATGTTTTTATACATTTATACCTTACACATTTTTTAAATTGAAGACAGACTCTGTGGTGCGAATAGCATAGGTGCCAGGGGACACTTGACACTAACCTCAGTTATTGAACTTTGGGATTCTGATTGCTTTGTCTGGGCAAAATTTATATCAGAAGAGCTATAGCCCATATAGATGTAACCTAAGAGAAATGATTGTTCTTGGTGGGAACGTAACAGAAGATCTTGGGGTAGAGAGTGTAGCTGAACACAGATATGTTGGGTATTACATGAAGACTTTATATAGAGTAACATGCTCTGAGGAAGTGTCTTCTCAGGGAAAGTGCTGCCACTATTGATCACATAGTGGTGTCAAAGGCATTGACTGGTGTTGCAGAGACAAATTTACTTTAAAGTAGCACAAAATCAAGGTGTCTCCTAAAAACTGGTAGGACAATATCTGAAAAGAACCTATTTCAAATAGTAACTTTAATTTTTGTAATTAGCAGATCCATTGCCATTGTGGAATTGAAATGAATCAAAAGAAAAGCAAAGCAAACTTACATTAGAAAAATATCTTTTTTTTTTTAATATCCCATGGAAGAAACAGGCTAACTTACTTGTTCCCATAGCAGGAGCTTACTGTAGAGAAGAGAGAGAGAAAATCTCTGCATGTTCTCCTGGCTTAGTCTATCTTTTTGTTTAGATATAGCACCACAAGAAGCTGGGTTTTTCAAAATGGTCAAAGTAGGATCCAGGAGAGAATTGATATTTCTGTTTTCAGACTAATGGTTTTATTTATAAAGGAAAAAATAAGTGGTAAGAAGTATCCATTTTCAATTGACATGATTCTGAGCAAAGCTTAGTGTAGAATGAACTCCTCTGTTCTTGTAAGCTTGTACCTTTCTTGTGTTTAAGATTGTCTGTTCCTCAAGATGTAGAAATAGAGGAAGAGGAAAAGCTTAAAGAATGAATCCCTCAACTTCATTTCTACATCAGTTGTGGACAGATGATTTGGCACATGATGAACAAATAGCATCTTCATCAGCACTGCTAAATTTTTAGGCCATGCACACTGACAAAAAATGTCAGATGTGTGCATGCATGCAGGGTTAATATAACTTATATGCATTAGGATGTTCTTAAATTTCCTTTGGAGGACTTTTATGGTCTCAGAAGAATTACAAGGGTTTACTGCTACTAAAGGAAGCTGAGTTTAACACATGATGTTTCTACATGCCCATAACTTAACTCACATGCTTCATGCAGCTTTGAAGTGGCTCAGATGCCAATATCCCTTCGTATCCTTTTCTAAAGATGGCATAATGGAGTTAAGAGAATGGGTCAAGAGACATCATTAGTTTCCTTGATTTCTTCAAAGAAACTGGAGCAGGTTTTGGGGGAGGAAGGCTTCAAAGCCTTACACAGTATCAAAGACACATGCATGAAGCTAGGAATTTAGTTTGGTTTAAAAGCCAAGGTAGGGAAAGAAATGTACAAGACTGATGGAAAAGCAGGTAGCTAATGCAGAATCATCAAGATGCTATGAAGAAGCAGTGGACTAGAGCAGACTTCAAGAATCACAAGAAGAAAAGCTCTGATCTGGCCATGCACTGACAGAAATTAAGTTGAAATGGAAGCTCTGTTCATAATGTGGACAAAAGTATGCAAAAGTACATGGCTTTGAAATGTTCCCTCAAGGGTACAGCTTACAAAAAAGCTCCATGATATGACTAGAATAGTGCTACCAAGAGTCCTGTATCAGCAAACATAAGTAATGCAAAATTAAGACATTTTGTCATCACAGGTGTTTCCTGAAAGAGGTATTCCCGTGTTTTGTCTTAACTAATCATTTGTAAAAAACCATCCTTCCAGACGTCTGATTTTGTTCAAGAGTCCCCTTCCTTTCTTTCCCGCATGTACCACAGGAACAATTTGTCATAATAACTCTAAGCAAAATACAATTGTAAGTTAAATTTTAAAAAATATTTTTTTCCACAAAATTATGCATATCTGTGTGATTCTGAAAGCATCAGGCTTTAAGATTACATTCCAAAACAAATAAATCCTGCTGAGAAACTAGCTAACCTCTTCAAAGGAAGCAAAACCAATGCTTTCATTGAGTAGCCTGTAAAAAAACCAAAGCAACAACAACAACAACAAACCCCAAAAAGCAAAGATTATACGCAGAATTTATGTTACAGATGTCAAAGTGCCATAATCAGGTTATGGTGTTTGTACCAACAGATGGTAAGAAGGCAAGTATTTGGATTTGTTTGCATGTCCTTAATTACGTTTTTTTTAGTATATTTTTTTTATGTTCTATAAAAGCAATGTCTATATTCCATTCAGAAATACGAATACAGTCCATTGAGAGAAATAAATGGGAATTTCTTTAAAATGGAAAACGCACAGGTGACTGGGCTGAACCAGCTCTGTGCTGTAATGCACATCTGGAATTTTGGAGAGCAAGCTGATGAGCTGACTTGGACAATTATGATGGAGACCAAGACCAGCAACAATGGTGTGACAAGGAATTCGTTACATCCTTTCTTTTGCCTCAGGATGAATTCTGAAAGCACTGATAACAACATGGAACATCAATCAATGCATATGATAGTAAGAAAAGGGAATACATGTAATTTTAAAAATATTTTTTCATTAATAGTAAGGGATGTTCTAATAAAAATTATCCTTGTTGCTATGTAATAAAAGGACAGTGAAACAAAGAGATTTCTTTAAGGCTGCAAGCAACTTCTTTGCAGCAAAAACGCAACTAAGACAGAATGACTTCTAAGGAAAGCTGTAAACTACATGATACAGAGCACTGCAAAGCCCATTTTTAGTGTCAAGGAATTTTAAATTATTAGCACTAAATTAAGAATTCATATAAAAAGGGATTAATATAGGTAGGTAGCTTTTATTTGGAACTATATGAAAGTCACATGTTTAAAGAAATTTAAGTAACTTAAAAGACATAAATTTAGAGCTGCTGTTTTTTCAGAGAAGAGTTATGCAGACAGTATAAGGGAAAATTGGAAAATAAAAGAGAGATACATTACAATTGCTACTACAAGTTATCGAATGCCTGTGTTAGGCATGAAACACAGGAAAGCACGTGTTATATACAAATTTTGCCGACAGCTGCATGAAAACCAAGTATTTTTTGTTCTGATGAATGTAAAAAGGCCACAAGAGTGTCTTACAATATTTGGATTTAACACTTGTTCAGACATTATTATTAAGAGTTGCAAAGTTTTAAGCAAGGTGGCTCAATTTTTTTCATTGTTAAACATTTCAGGTTCTGTTTTTTATTGACTATCTGAATTGCAGTACTGGGAAAAATCACTCAATTTCTGGTGCTCTTGCTAGTTAACACCTCTTGCTCTGCAGGGCAAAAGTAGAGTGATTAGGTATGTGTACTCACTGGCCTTTGTTTAACAGAGTTCATTTTGGTGCATAGATATGAGTTTTTACAGCACTTGAAATTACCAAAGCAAACCCTTTTGGTTTAGTTCTCAATGTAATGTTTGTTCTAATTCTGCAGCAGCTTCATTAAAGGAGTAGTTGCAATAAAATATTATGGTTAATATTTTTTGTTGCATCCACAGAAAAATTTTTTATTTTGTTGTTTTTTATCTTTTTTTTTTTACAAGGAAGGACAGACTGAAATGAAACTTACAGCCATTAGTAAAAGACAATATATAAACTACAGAAACAGTTTGAAATGAAACTCTCAATGTAGTTTTTTTATTTTCTTCCAGCAAAGACTGATATCAGAAGGATTATTTCCTCTCTAATACTACAGAAATATTTAGGTGAAAAATTAATTTCTTTTCTCTCTTTTTAATCACTGAAATTACAAGAAATTTGGTCCTTCCACATAGAGGGAAAAAAAAAATTGCTTTTTCTGTTCACTTTTGCAGATGGATTGGGTAAACAAAAGAAATGAAATAATTCAAAAAAACATGCAGTGGTGGACAATTACTGAAACAACCAATTTCTCCTCTGGTAGATTGTTATTTTATTTTCTTTAAAACTCAAACATTCATCAGGATGGCACTTCTAAAACAACAACCCTTTTATTTCTAGTTAGGTGGCTGTATTGTCTTTAGCACAAGGCACAGTGGGTGAATTCCATTTTCACTGAATCCTTTTTCAAGGTCTAGAAGAACTCCTGCCCATAACACACATATTATCAGTAATTCTGTTGGTTTTTGAAGGTATTACATGCCCATGGTTAAAAAATAAAAATATTGGAAAGGCTCACAAATTAGACACAATAGTGATATGTGAGAACAGGCTCATTTCACACAGTCTATCTTTGTTGTCTCTGGTATATCAAGAAGACTTCAGCATTACCTCAAGAAAATAAGGTACTTTCTTGTATTCTATCCCTTTTTGGGATGCATGCATTGAAAGATGCATCAATGCATCCCTAGAGAAACTGGACAAAAGAACATTCTTTGTTCCACTACATGAAGACACTGTATTTGTCCATGGATATTCTGATGCCCAAACATTGGAGAGGCCTCATGTAGCTTTTCTCTTCCCATTTCTGCTGTCCAGGCAGTAAAAAAAATAAACAGTGGTATAAAATAATTTAGGTATGTATATTTAGGTACTATGGCTTATAGCACAGTATTCCTAAAAACACTCAAGAAATCTTAAACAAATCATAAAGGAATGAGTCTTGCAATGATTATGTCACTTGTAAAGTGACAGAGAAAGCTGGAGCTACTTCATTCATAAGGGCAGAGCACAATCTATTCTTTCCTTTTTGAATTGAAGGTCAATTCGTATTTTGATCAGTTTGAAATCATACTTTATATATAGATTTTTAGGTTTCTAGAATCTTTAACATCATTCAATATTATTAAGATGTACTCAAGTGGCTTTTCTTCTTAATTATAAACAAAAATGATAATTGTGTCCACAAGATTATGGTCCAGGCATGAACGTGGCAATAATTTAGTTACTGTGTGCCTCATCTCTCCCTCCCTGCTCTTTATCCAGTAATAGAGTACAAAATCAAAGAAAATCATTCTGTATCTGAAAGCAGCAGCAATATCCAGCTGAGTCAAAAGAAAACTCCATTGGGCTGGTAGGCAGGTGGAGAAAGGCTGCGTGTAGGTTGTCTCCACACTGAGTCAAATTTTATTCTGACAGAAAAGAGTTGAAAAACCAAGAGACATTTTATCTTCCTTTTGTTCACCCTGAGAGCCTACAGTTCTCTGCTAAATACATTGCACTCTGTTCTTTGCTATAAATAATATGAATGCTTTAAAAAAATTAAATTAGGCTAGAAGACCACAAGAGGACAGAAGAAAAAGAGTAAATTATAGTATTTGGAAAATTTTGGAAATAACTTTCAAAGTTAAATATATCTGTGCTTACATTCCTATGGCTAAGGAATTAATTTATAGATGTAAATATGGAAAGATGCATAACTTTGTTTTCAGTCATGAGGTAAGTTGTTTAAGGGGCAAGTAGGAGATGTTACCTGTTAACTAGGTAAAAGCAGGACAAATGACCAAGA